>CAKAOI010049520.1:0-99753 GCA_916701655.1 Sebastiscus albofasciatus
ACTTTGTGGGCTTTATTCTTATGTCCAGTGCTTTCCATGTATAAATAAATAATTAATAAATAGTCTTTTGCAACATAACATAGGAATACATAGTCATGGTAATTCACACTAACATAACACAACCTGCATTTATTACTGTTTTTTTATAAAAACAAAAAAAGGAAACACTTGACTGAAACCATGCCTGCTGTTCCACAGTGACCCTGTGAGGGCTTTTATTGTGAAGGACACACTTCCTGTCTCCTGTGTGTATCTGTCTGGAGCTGATTGGTGCAGTTCTCTGGTAGAGGAGGGCAGCCGGCTTTCTTCCAACAACCAACCGCATACCACCGGCACAAAACTTCTGGCCAGTGATTTCACCCGGAAATGCAATATTGTTCAACTTCCACAGAAGGAGTGGATTGATTAGAGGAGCACAACATCATACCACTCAGCTTATTATAAGCAGATAATATAGGTTAGCCATTATTAGACTTTTATTTAACCCCTTAACCACCAAGTTTAGCCACAAAACATCATTATGCCTCAATTTGATAGTTGTAAATGTGTTTATGAAATACAGTATGTAGCCTACAACCCTCCTTGTACATAACATAGACATACAGTTTGGCAGTAAAGGATGAGCTTTGCTGCCCTCTGGTGATCAAATGGGGTGTTGCATCTCAGCATATAGAGCACTCATACTTTATTATACAGGGCTATTATATAATGAACTACACTTAAGAGACTGTTCCTTTAAAAATATTGAATTTTTTTGAATTATAGCTATTTATTCTATTCTATTTTAGCGTACTTTTAGCTTATTTATTAGTGCTCTTAATTATCCGCTAATTACTTTATAGTTTTCACCAATTGTTTTGCACTGAATTACTGAGTGGTGGAAGTGTGAAACACAATTTCGTTTTTATGTAGTGCATAAAAATGACAAATAAAGGAATCTTGAATCTTGAATCTTGAATATTGTTGGAATTATACGTTTCGCTGTCATGGTAAATGTTGGGGATTTGACCAACCCTTATTAACTTTTTGTACGCACTGGTTCATCAGTCAAAAACTATGTTAAAGTCCAGCATCTTATGTACTAAATTGCTGGGCACAAATGCTCCTTCCAGGATATACAGTAGGCCTACACAGCTCCCACTCCCACAGTTACACACACTCACAGCTAGACGTTGCCCAGTTAAACCATAGTTGGCCACTGTTTTGCTCAAGGGCACCTCAGTGGCATAGAGCAGTGGTTTTCAAAGTAGGGTCCAGGGACCCACAGGGGTCTTTGAGGGGACTCCAGGGGGTCCCCAGCAAAAAGGGGAATAATTCATTTTCACTGTAATTCCATCCTTAAGTATCACAATGACAGAATGTTGTATGCAATAATACTTTTCTATTTTAGTTTACTTATTTTATTAAATGTATCTTATTCTATTAGGCACAGGTGTTAGTATTACTTCTTATACACTTTATATTTATTCAAATTCAAATTCAAATAAGCTTTATTGGCATGAATGTTCAGGCTACATTATTGCCAAAGCGAAATTACATATTAGTGAATAATTACAATTCACAAGAAATAATCACAAAAAAATCACAATCACAATATACCAAATACATTTTAAATATACATTCTTTTACAGATTTAGTCGATCAGAAACATGTTCGGAGCTTGTAGTACCTGTTATTCTATGGCAACAGTCAACATATTTTGCAGCTAATATTACACATTGATTTTTCTCCCCACATAAGTATGGTATTTTCTGAGGATTGGGGAGATGGATGAACTCAGGATATATGTTATTAATGTTTTCAAAGAAAACATCTCTCACATCCTTATATTTCTCACAGCACAGTAAGAAGTGAGATTCTGTTTCCACCTCTCTTGTATAACAATGTGAACCATTATTTTTATTACTATAACTATTTATTATTATGTTGTGTTTTTTATTCTTATGCTGTTTTAATTTTTGAGCTATCAAAATAATTTCCATAGGGATTAATAAAGTTCTGTCTTATCTTATCTCTCTTGAGCATATTGTGGTCACAGGTTTCATACATTTTCTCTAATAAAACATCTAAAAAGCAAACATCCAGATGGGGGACCCTGGGACAAAATCTTATCAACGGACACAAATTAGACCACGGCCCATGACATGGTGATAAGGAAAGAGCTGATAGAACATTGGCCAAATTTGTCAAAAAGGAAGCCTTTTAAATGCGAATAATTGTTAAATTCCTTTTTAAAAATACATAATACAGACAGAATTGTATTAAAAGTTCCTAAAAAATAAATGCAATATTCACAGGAAATAATCTGCTCAGAATTCATCCAAATCACAGTTGCTTTACACAGACTTCTTGCAGTTATTGCGTTCACTATTTGGGTTTATTTGTGCAGTTTATCAGTTTTTCTGTACGTTTATTGTTATGCATTGAATATAATATGAAATATTAATAAAATGTGTCACTTAGTCAGGGGTCGTCAGTTTATTCAATGATAGAAAAGGGAAGGATGGGATGGGAAGCACTGTTATAGACTTTTGTGTTCTATACTCTTTTCATGGTGTTACCATTAGGATAACATAATTACAGCTGATTCAATCAACAACAGGGAGAAGGGAGTGACATCACACAATGATGGCCTTTGTCATGCCACAAGGGGGCAGCAAAGGCCCACACAGCACACTTTCATTAAGGGTGAGGCGGTTTTAAGGGAGAACCAATGATGACTCTTTCAGAGTGAGAACATATGGGTAACTTCTATAAAAAAAAGATGCTCCCAATGTGACTGCTTTCAATGAGAGTTGAATGATGGTATTCTGTGTCATTAGGTTGCTGCACATGGATACTTGCCTGGTTACAGTGCCACAAAAATAAAAAATACAAATACAAATACAAATAAACTTATTTTATAGCGCCTTTCAAAACCAGAGTTACAAGGTGTTTCACAATTTTTTTAAAAAGAACATCATACACAGAAAATGCAAGAAAAACAAGGATTTTAAGAAGCGGTCAAATGTAGAGATTTTTAAAACAAAATGTAAAAGAACATTAAAAACAATTTTTACAAGATATTATATAAATGCCAGTCTGTACCGGCACTGACTCAGCTCAGTTTATAACACAGCGTTGCAGCTAAAACAGTAAAATCATGGTCTCCATTTGTTTTAAGCCACGTACAGCTGGCCTTCTACAGGGTCACCAGATCACGCCATGATCAGAACCATACTATCAATTATAAAAAAAATGTTTTGTCAGAGTTACGTACAGTTAAACAATCTCCTCACACCACAAGTATGTGTGGTGCACCTCATCAGTGATACAGAAATGAGGCTATGTCATATGCCATGTGCTTGACCTGCTGCTGGGCCGGGGCTCTCCCTCAGAGTTCCCCTCATAACGTTCTCATTGTCTGAAATTTGCTAAACATAAGCTGGGCTCAAAGGGAGCAGCCTATAGCAGCGTAGTCCTGGGTCCAGCATGCTTCCATTACGGCTCCTCTTATTTGATTAAATGTACCCCAACTCGGTCCAAACCCACACTGTGCATAATCTCTTCACAGATGATAACCGTGTAATAAAAAGCATATTGAACTTGAAAGGGTACCTTATGTGAATGCGTATAATTATGGATATCAAAATATCATCATTTGTTTAATTGTGAGGTCTTGCCAAGAGGTATGTAATTGCTTGAAAGGAATATGGCTGAAATCGGTTTGCAGTGTCTGAGATGTGACCTGGGACTGGGTTTGGCATGTGCATAAAGGCGGGGCGAGGGTCAGGCCAACTTCCTGTTTTATGTTGTGTATATTACAGCCAGTAGAGTGCTGCAGGGATGACGTATTTTTGCAGGCCAACCAGGAAGTTAGCATCGCCCTGGTTCCCTCAACAAAAAGCCAATAGGGTTTTTCCATTGGGTTTTGGATTATTGCAGAAAAGAAACTCTGTGGCAAACACACGTTTATGATACTTACACGTTTTGTTCAGCAGGATAATCTTCACAAATGAACACCACTTTTATGATGTTTAAAGTGTGAATGCAATCGCCAGGAGTAAAAAGCTAACGTTAGGCTATAAACAAACTACACAACAGTTGCATGAATGAGAGTATACACAAGCTTCAAAATTCACTTGTGGGGTATTTATTGATGTATTTTATGTTAACGATAGACCATATTTCAGACATCTAACTAAAAACCCATTAATAAAACACACTGACTACCAGTTGAGGAAACCAGCAGTGCTAAAATGCAAACTAATTTCCAGGTTTTAGGACTCATTCCTGCAGCACTCTATAGAGAGAGACTTACTTCACAAACCGTATCATTTATGAGCCAATAAAATAACAATTGAATACACATTTGATGGAGAGCTATTATAATAATAGACAACAAATGACTTAATCATCACTAATTTAATTGAAGAATGTGTCATTAGGTTTCTCATGCAATTTGTATCCTAACAGGGATGCATTGCACTGTTATGAAATTTAAGGAGCTCTTGATAGTATAAATAAGAGGGCATTTTGGAATTGTTTTGGTTGTGAAATAAGCTTTGGCATTCACATCCGAATGAGGTCACATTTCCATTACTGATAGAGGGCTGATGTAGTGATTGTGTGTCTCACACTGTCTGACCAAGACGTTGTCCTGGTTTATTATACAGCCTACAGTATGGGTCTAACAGGTGCTGGCCCTTAATGATCCCTGTGGGAATTTGGTTTCATCTTTGATTAATTGGAATGCTAACAGGAGAAGAGTTATCCTAATAGCTTCTTGTTGCCAACCCTGCGGAAGTTTTTAGGAGGGCGAGAAAGGAAAAGGGGTTTAAAAATAGACTCCATCAGTGCACGATGGGAAAAGACCTGCCATTTCAGTCCCGACAAAGCAATTTGCAGCTCATAATCAAGAGAAAGGAAACACTCTATCGCATTTCCCTTTACAGTATAAGCATTGGCCGGTTCCACCACATCCACACGACAGAAATTAACATCAGCTGGTAAATTACTTTAGCTCATTATTTTTACATCTGCTTTTTTTATTTGTTGACTGTGATCTTGTCTTCAATTGTTCCTGCTTTCTTTTATTTGTCCTTGTTTTTGAAGCACTTTGTAACGGAAGCTGCTATATAAATAAAGTTATTATTGTTATTATTATAAGTGCTGGCTGGCACGTTTGTCTGTTCAAACATGTCTGTTGGCACATAAGCAGTTATTGCTTGGAGGTGATATCCCATTATGAAAACCTGTTAGCTTAGTGAAGCAAGTGTCTGGATCAAGTTTGTTTTCCTGTTCCAGAGAATTTGGGATAACTGTGAAATGGAAATAAATTTACGTTTTAGAAAAACTCCAAAGTGCAATAATCATTTTATGTAATCTATATATATATATATAGATTACATAAAATGATTATTACAGGCTAAAAAAAAAAAAAGAAGAAAATTGGCTGCAAGTTTGTGTACTTCTTTGCAATTTACTTTTTACAAACTAGCAAACTGTTTATATATATATATATATATATATATATATATAGAGATAGAGAAATATATCCAAAGAATACAAACTATAAAGAATATTGGAATACTCTATAAATATACCGACTACTACAACTGCTAAGTATGCAAGATACTATATACATTAGCAAAGTATGCAAGATACTATATACATTAGCAAAGTATGCAAGATACTATATACATTAACAAAGTATGCAAGATACTATATACATTAACAAAGTATGCAAGATACTATATACATTAGCAAAGTATGCAAGATGCTATATACATTAGCAAAGTATGCAAGATACTATATACATTAACAAAGTATGCAAGATACTATATACATTAGCAAAGTATGCAAGATACTATATACATTAACAAAGTATGCAAGATACTATATAGATTAACAAAGTATGCAAGATACTATATACATTAGCAAAGTATGCAATAACATACTATATACATTAGCAAAGTATGCAAGATATTATATACATTAGCAAAGTGTGTGAGTTACAATGTTTTGTTCTTTAATAAAAAAAATAATTGAGGTTGTAAATGTGCAGATGTAGATGTGCAGGAATATTACAGGACTAAAACAGAATGGAGTATGGTGATAACAGAAATAAATGTAATTGTATTAAACCTCTTCATCAACCCCTCTTCATCAACCCCTCTCCTCTGAAGGTCATGACCCCTTCATGCTCAGTCGGACAGTCTGGTTAGCGACGGTGCATATGTGACATTTGAGTGTCCCAGTGGAGGCTGGAGGGTAAACAGAGGTCAGTGCGTGATGATTTTTCTCCATGAATAGTTGACAGTCCATCTTTTCCTTGAATAGATGACACTGGTGTGTATTTATAGACCCGGTATTTCCAGACATTTGACCAGAGGTCCTGCTAACAAAACGTTCCTATTTATAAACTTTTGCAGTGTATCAACACACACTATTGTAATTATTTTGGCAAATTAAAGAATTATTGCAGGTTGTCTATTGTTCTGCAGGGGTTGTCATTAAGATGGGAATCAGCAGTCACTGAAAACATCACGTAGATCACACTGGAGATTCACCAGAGGACGAGCTCTGAAAACAAACAGCTCTATATTGTCATAGAAATAGATGTGCACAGAATGAAACTTCGAGTATTTCTGCTCCAACAAGAGAAAAAAAAATGATTGGGAACAATTGCCGGATTTTCTGCGAATCAAATCGTTGCATATTTTCCTGTTTGGAGCAAAATGTATACTAAACATTAGTGACCCCTACTCTCCTTTTCAATGGGTTCAGGGTGATCTGCGAGGTGGAAACTGTTCTTGCTCTTCAATCTCAAACATTAGAGAGAATGTCAGGAATTCAATTGTGTTGCAGACATTGGGAAAACCTGCAACCTGCGTGTGACTTGACCGGCTGGGTTGCATCGCCGGTGCCTCGTGGAGCATGCAAGCTGTCATACACCGGAACGAGGCTGCACTGTTAAGAATTGCTGTTAATTTACAGCAGGATTTCAACAGTACTAGCCTGTTATTGCTAAAAACAGTGCTTTACTGTTAATACAAAAGAAAACCTGTTAAATTAATTTAACTGAACTATAATGCATTCTTAAAAAATATCACTTTACTGCTGATCAACTGTCTAAAGTATCATCAGTAACAGTTTCATGCAGTATTTCTTTAATTCTGGGACCTGATCTGCTCATGTGAGACTTGTACATTGTACATGATTGTAAAATCAGTGAATTAGCTCTGTTCTTCACTCACATGTTGTTATGGTTTGCATTCTGTGCTCAGCTATAGACAGACATTTTTGGGAAAAGTGTCAACAAGTCTATTATAGCCTTTTTCCTACAAGTGCCTTTAATTGTATTTAGTGTGACTATTCCTATGTCTGTAACCTGCTAAGTCTATTCATCTAGGCAAAAAATAATGTTGTATGTAAAAAATACAACCTAACTAGTGCATTAAAACAAATCAGTAAGATAATGTAAAATAAATGTGGAAAAACAGCTATATAATGTATCTTTAAACAGTAAATTAACTAAAATACTGTGAAATTAATAAAAAAACCCAGTATTTTTCATTAACAGTACAAAGCTGTAAATTTCAGCGACAGTATAATTATGTTAATTTTACAGTAACATAAAGGCAACCCTCCTACCAGTTCTTCACTGTTATTTTACTGGGAAATTGTTCACAGTGCAGGTAGACGCGCTCCGGTAGTGTGTGTGTGTGAGTGGAAGCGAGGGTCAAATGCGCTCCTTCTACAATGAGTTGACCTCATTCGTCTTGTTGATTATAATCTGTCATCTCTGAGAGCACAACAAAGGATACAATCACGGTTATTCAGTGCGCGCTCAGAGGAAAAGACGAACCGCACATTGCGCAAAACCTTTTCACCTCCTGCAGAAATAAATGAGAATTAACATGTATTCTGCCATCCTTCTTCAACACGTTTACATTATTGCATATCTATAAGTGTGATAAGAGCTGCAGTTTTTTTTTATGTGTGTTTTTTTTGTTTGCTTTGTTGTTGTTTTTTTAACTCTACTCTTTCTTTTTGTCATTGTTATTATTGTTATTTCTTTTCCTGGTTTTGTTTTGGTTTTGAATGTTAAGGTTGTTTTCACTAGTGTACTTGATGGGTTTGTCTGTAAGCTCATCTACTTAAAAGTTGGTTTATAGACTGTTGTAATTACAAACAGTGGATTGCATGTATGAAAACAGCCTTGAAAAAAGGGAAAAAATAAAGTATATATAAAAAAAATATTTGGAAAGAAATAGCTCATAATTTCCCTGCATGGTTTAGTTTTTTTAAAGGTATATAACTCACAAAAATGTTATGATAAACTCTCTAAAAGTTCGCCTCAGCTGAATCATGCAGACATACAAAGGATATTTCTAATGGAACAGTGAAACAAGTTAAATTAGTTTACATATTTTAATATATAATAACTAATTTAATAATACTAATCAGTTCATTAATTTGCGCAAAACATTTTCACCTCCTGCATAAATAAATGAGAATTAACATTTATTCTGCTATCCTTCTTCAACACGTATTGCATATGTATAAGTGTGATAAGAGCTGCACTTATTGATACATGAACACTAATGCCACACGTATTAATATTTGGGTTAATATTTGGTAAAACAGCTCATAGTTACTCTGCATGGTTACGTTTTTTAAGGTTAATAACTCACAAAAATGTCATGATAAACTCTCTAAAAGTTTGCTCTAGCTGAATCATGCAGACAAAGGATATACTGTTTCTTATGGAATAGTGAAACAAGTTAAATCAGTTTAAATATTTGACATATAACTAATTCAATAATACTATTCAGTTCATTAATTTGGTCAGAATTAAAATATTCTAATCACCCAATATATTTCCTAAATGAAACACAACATGCACATCCAGGCTGCAGATCTGCTGACTTTACAACCAGAAGAGTACATATATATGTGAGAGCAGGCCTGTTGGAGCCATGAACCTTTAGGTCTGTTTGGTCTTATCTCTGTCAGCCGCTGAGACATCCTGTATGCAGGCCCATTGTTCCCAGCAGACCGGCTCAACTGACAACCTTTCTGCACAAATGCACACCTGCTGCCTCACCCGAGATACACACAGATATATATATTCAGTTTATAGCCGAATACAGAAAAGATGTAGGGTGCAAAGTTTAACCAAAAATGGTGTTACTTGAATGCATGTGTTGCAGAGGTTTAGGATATAGGGTGAGATGTTCTGGCCTACTCACAGACCCACTTTCCAGACAAACTAAATGCAAGATAAAACAAATATTTTGCAGAACCTACCACCACGAATTATATATTAAATGTATTAAATATAGGCAAATCAGCTGCTGTGAGATCCTATATGCTAATAAACAAAGCAAAGGCTATATTTCTGAGACTATATCAATAAGCTCTTTCCTTTCGTCCCCCAAAAAATAATAAAAAAATGTTGTATTAAATTGCCTAAAATTCAAATGATTAAATCCACCTCTGCCTGTATGGTTTATGTAATACACTCGCTGAAACATAATTTCTAAAAACACCACTTGTGTGTTACTTGACTGCATGTGTTGCAAAGGTAGAGGATATAGGGTGAGATGTTATGGCTTACTCACAGCAACACTTTTCCACAAACTAAATGCAAGATAAAACAAATATTTTGCAAAATCTACCACCACGAATTATGTATTAAAAACATAATAACCCACTATGTACATTAGAAAAATATGCAAGATACTATATACATTAGCAAAGTGTGCGAGTTACAATGTTTTGTTCTTTAATCAAAAATAATTGAGGTAAATCAGCTACTGTATAGTAAACTGTATAATATCAATAAACTCGCTTTTTGTCCAAAAAAAATTAAATAAAAAAGAACAAGATTAAATTGATGGAGCCTGTTATGTGTTAATGTTAATGCATGTGTTGCAGAGGTTTAGGATATAGGGGGAGATGTTATAGCCTACTCACAGTCCCACTTGCATGACAAAATAAATGCAAGATAAAACAAATATTTTGCAAAATACCACCACGAATTATGTATTAAATGTAGGCAAATCAGGTACTGTGTGTATAATATCAATAAACTCGCTTTTGGTCCAATTTTTTTTTTTAAATAAAGAAGAACAAGATTAAATTGATGTAGCCTATTATATGTTTAACTGATGTGTTACAACATCTAACATTAAAACCATTAAATCCATCTCTGCCTGTGTGGTTTATGTAATACACTCGTTGAAACATAATTTCTAAAAACACCACTTGTATTTATTATTTTTTGGAGGAGTGTTTAGAATACATTGGCCTTTCAAACGCGCCCTTATCTCCTTCTTGTTTACAAAACATTAATGTGAGGAAGCAGAGAGGATACACAGCTTTAGTCTGCAGCCAGGAGGACACATTTCAGCTCCCAATGCACACTGCATGGAGGATGCACCGAGGATGACACTGGACCACGAAGCTGAAGCTGATTGCATGTTCATTTCATGTTTCTGTAGTTTTCATATACAGGCTTGTCGCAGACAAACGAGGTAAAAAGGTTGCTTGTGCTCATTCATGCGGACGGCTGCAGGCTGCAGAGCTTTAGCTATACGGTCAACTATTTAACCTAGAATTATCCAGACTACCAATTTTAGCAGTGTAATTATGGTTTCATGCAGATTTTATCTACAAGCGATGGGGTGAAAATGTTCTCTCATTCAGTTCCTGTCATGCAACTTTTAAGATATAGGTCCCTTAAAACAAGTCAGCAAAAGATCATGCGAGTCATCCTCAAGTCTGCATGGGCCATATCTGATATAAAATAAAATAAATATATAAAAGACATGTGTAGACCTATTATATATGAACTTCAGCAACAACAATCATTTTTTATATTTATTTATTATTTTATTTTATTTATAATATCAAAAATATTTTATTTATTTATAATATATATAATTTGTATACCCTCAAGTCCGTGCCATATCTGATATAAAATAAAATAAATATATAAAAGACATTTGTAGACCTATTATATATATATATATATATATATATATATATATTTGTAGACCTATTATATATGAACTTCAGCAACAACAATGATTTTTATTATTTTATTTATTTATTTTATTTTATTTATAATATATATATAATTTATATATAGCCATTTATATTTAAATTTATATGATTTATATATAGCTATTTAAATGTGCATAATGAGTATTTTGTTTTTGTTGTTTTTTTTTTTAACTTTTGGACTTCGTGACTTTTTCGCCATTTTGTATTAAATTATGCTACTTAAAAAATATATAATCTACATTTTAGTTTGCGTAAAAACGTGTTAACAAAAACAAAAAAAGCCCAAATAAAGATGTTGGTTTTAAATACATGCTTTGTTAATTACTGCAGTGTTAATAACTGTATAAGCTTTTTCGTCTCAATGTTTCCTTATGATAAATTCCTATATAATAGCCTATATTATTATCTTCTGCGCTCGTTGCACTCATTGCCCCCTTTACATGAATTTAAATGGAGCTATTTAAAAGATAATAGAAATATTTAAATCTGCACGTTTCAAATGGTGTTTCATATCCACAACAAGCCTTCACTAAGTAAATTGCCACCGCACACTAATTAATTAACCCACAATAATGTATCATGTACTTGTGATATAATAGAAGGAGTACAAGAGTTAATTGGATACAGAAAATAACTCTATGCAAACGTCATTAATATTACACCATTGCATATATTCTCATACAACAGTTTGTTGGGTCATTGATATGCAAGGCTGGGTGTGTGCATGTCTTGATGATGAGCCTGTATTTGACAGCACAGAGGGTGGATCAAGGTGAACTTGTGTGGCTAAACCTTATAAGTCATGTCTGGAGACTCTGGACTCTGCAGCCTGATCCCACAATCTAATATCCAAAGGGAAGTCATATTAATTGGTCATTTTTAAAAAACAATATCTCAGAGTGCAGGATAGCTGCTGTCAAAACAGTAAACTCGTTGTAGTGAAACACCCCTTTAAATGTAGAGCCATGTGGCAGTAATAAAGACCCATGGCTGTGATAATATGAGAGTGATTATAGCTGAGATCAGTCGGTGTATTAGAGGCGTTTCACTCGACAACGTGTCTCTTTTATCAGGAGGAGATCTGGCCTCTTCTGCAGCTCTACGTAATGCAACAGTCTCACACTTAAAGACAACAAAAGAGGAGGAGATGTCTGTCTGGATTTATAATTTTCATCCTCCTGAGAAGACTATCTGACTCTTTGATAGGACAGCAAAGGGTTAATTCAATTCTTCTTAATGTGTGATGTCACATTTTGCAGAAGGATTATTATGACCGACTTTGCCGATTTTATTACACCTCCTGTCTTTGTTGACCTAAATGATTATGTATTATTTAATCCATAAGTTAACTGCATTAACATTATTATTTTTCTAGCTGGCAGATAAAAGAAGGAAAAACACAGTTAATCCTATAAAATGCTGCCAACTTCATCATTATATCGAAGGTTTTTGTTATTATTATTATAATTAACATTATTCATTTTATTGTTGATGTCACATTTTGCAAAGGATTATGACCGATAACTTTGCATTGCATATTTTATTACACCTCCTGTCTTTGTTGACCTGGTTTCCTAAATGATTCTGTATTGTTTAGTCCACAAGTTAACTATAATTAACATTATTTTTTTCTTGCTGGCAGCCATCACAGATAAAAGAAGGAAAAACACAGCTAATCCTATAAAATGCTGCCAACTTCATCATTATATCGAAGGTTTTTATTATTATTATTATTACTATTATTAACATTATTCATTTTATTGTTACTGTTATTTATTAATGTATTAGTATTTAGAGTAGCTAGAATTATAAAAATACATTTAGGTAAAAAAAAATAATGGTTACTTTTTGGTATTCTTGTTCATGATCACAAATCCAACATATCAGATTGAGAAGGAAAAAGACAGCTAATCCTTTAAAATACTGCCAATTTCATCATTATATCGAAGGTTTTTATTATTATTATTATAATTAACATTATTCCATTTTATTGTTGCTGTTATTTATTAATTTATTTTTATTTTTAGAGTATCTAAAACTATACAAAATACATTTAGGTAAAACAAATGGTGGTTACTTTTTGGTATTCTTGTTCATGATCACACATAAATGACATATCAGATTGAGGGTGGAAAACTTTGCATTTCATCAGATCTGTGTGTTTTTTTGGTTAAAATATAGTAAAATAATAAACCCGAGGACGGTCATGCACCGCCGTTTTTTTACTGACAAGGAACCATTTGTGAATTATATTAAATACAAATTATATTAAGTAGAATATTTATCTTAGAGTGACTTCAGGGTAACATGAAATATTTCGTTATGAATGATGCATCTATATATACTGCATGTTTTTGTGGAGCAGTTGTGCAGTAAGTCTAAAGACATTTACACAGAACATTTTAAATAGCTTGTCAAAAAGATATCAATCGCTGTAAATGTAAATGTAAATGTACAATATTATTCTAATTATAATTATTATTAGTATTAGTTATCACTGTAGATTAGAAGATCTATTTCTATTTTTATTTAGTCACAAAAATGAGACAAATTAAAAGATGGGCATAAATTGCAGTAAATGAGCAACTGATTAAATGCATATATTCATATTTATTTAATAAATATATTCATATTTATTTAAAATAAATATATTCATATTTATATATTAATTTTCCAAGAGATATAATGCCTGAATATCAGACATTTTACGCGTTAAACAGTGGAATAAGTGCCGAACCAAACCTCATAGCTCTGTTCAATGGTTTACCTATAAGATTATCCTTATAGCATTTCTGAACAAACTGTTAAAATACTGCAATATAATACTTTATATGCTGCATTACCTTCACAGAGTTATTGATTTGCTAGTGCCAACAGTGGTTATCACAGCCTAAAGCGTAAAACAGATTACTTCATGACCACTGTGTTACTTTAAGAAATACAAGTTTATTAAGAAATTCACAAACCTAGAAAAAAGAGGGAAAAGTGCTAATTAAAAATGAAACATGGCCCCAACATGAATGAGACAAATATAGCTAATCACGTTTATAAAAAAAAAAATTATAATAATCAGAAAGATTAACAAAAACCTGGCACTGGCTGGCTTCATATTGGAAATGATATCATACATGTGGGGATCAAGAAAATGTGAAAACCCTGAATTGTATCTGTATCAGTCTGATGGATCTTTATACCCAAACTTTCACCTTTTATAACCCAACAGAGTTCATAACCATGACAGGAGGTGAAGCTTCACCATGCAGGCCTTTGCTCAGTGCAAGTTACTAACAGGGCCAAATGGAGCTCTGATTCAATCACATATTAAAGCACTGACTTAATTAGGGCATCTTATGTTCACTGTTTCATTTGGCAATAGTTAGGATAAGTCGTGCGTAAAGTTGAGAGGAAATCTTTACGCACACAGCTGAAGCAAGGTCAGCAATGTCTATCCTAATCCCAATGAAAAACAAACGCTTTATCATAGGCACAATTATGTCTACAATACCGACCATCAGTCTAAAGTGTAACACGAAATGGCTCCCAGAGTTTGTGCTACCTGATGTGTCCTGATGACTGATCCATTTTGTAAAACCTTCTCAACTCTTGCATATATACCTCATCATGGGCATCTATATGGATGTCAGCTGGAAACCCAAACAGCTCGTCAGAATGGTCTCTTTAAAAAAATATTCTTGTTTCTGTTTTTTGAAATCACAGGAAACCCTGAATTGTATATTGTTGTCAGTCTGATGTATCTTTATACCCACACTTTCACCTTTTTTTCACAACCATGACAGGAGGTGAAGCTTCATCCATGCAGGCCTTTAGCTCAGTGCAAGTTATACTAACAGGGCCAAATTGAGCTCTGATTCAATCACATATTAAAGCACTTAATGACTTAATTAGGGCATCTTATGTTCACTGTTTCATTTGGCAAAAAGTTAGGATAAGTCGTGCGTAAAGTTAGGATAAAGTCGTGCGTAAAGTTGAGAGAAATCTTTACGCACACAGCTGAAGCAAGGTCAGCAATAGGCACAATTATGTCTACAATACCGACCATCAGTCCAAAGTGTAACACAGGAAATGTCTCCCAGAGTTTGTGCTACCTGATGTGTCCTGATGACTTCTTTACCTCCCGAATCCATTTGGTAAAACTTTCTCAACTCTTGCATATATACCTCCTCATCATGGGCATCTATATGGATGGATGTCAGCTGGAAACCCAAACAGCTCTTCAGAATGGTCTCCTCAAAAAAAAAAAATACTCTTGGTTCTGTTTGTTTTTTGAAATCACAGGAATTAACTCTGCACTCTCAAGAGTCCTAATTTTTACCATTTTTTTGGTAAACTTTTTAAATATCAATCCTCGTGTGTAACGCCGAGTGTTTGGTCTCGTGTTCCCAGTAAGAGCAGTGCATCATGGATAGCTCTGCAGGCTGACGAGAGCAGGCGAACTGGAGGCCTGCAGCTCCGTTACCGGACGGAACCGGAGGCGGTGCTGCAGCTGTGGCCGGACTCAGCTGCTGTGCATGGTGGTGAGGATGCACGGTATGGTGATGGTGACTCATGCCGTTGTAAGAGTTCACCATGCTGGGCAGTGCCATGCTCTGCACTCTGGAGTAAGGGTTATAAGATGATGGAGCTGAGAGTCCTTTCACGTTCACTGGACTCACGTTGCCACTTGACATCTGACAGGACGTGTAGGACATCGGAGTGGGCGACCAGGAGTTGTTCATGAAGCTAGACTGCAGGTACTTTGGTGGAGACAGGTAACCATAGCCGTCTCCTCCGAATAAAGACTTCCCAGGCTGGAAGTGCGTCGGTGGAGGTCTGAAGGGTCGCTTCATCCTGCGTCGTCTCCGGTAGTTCCCCTTCTCAAACATGTCCTCACAAGCCGGATCCAGTGTCCAGTAATTCCCCTTTCTCTCTCCACCTCCCTCACGAGGAACTTTAATGAAGCACTCGTTGAGACTCAGGTTGTGTCTGATGCTGTTCTGCCAACCTTTTTTGTTTTTCTCATAGAAGGGAAACTTGGTGATGATGTATTGGTAGATACCGGACAGAGTGAGGCGCTTCTCGGTGCTCTCCCGGATGGCCATGGCGATGAGAGCCACATAGGAGTACGGAGGCTTCTGGGACGGATCCGGCTTCTCCGGGACTTTGTCCTGGGGCTCCTCTTTGGGTCGCTCTTTCTCCTTGGTCGTGGTGTTGGTGTCGTGGATCATTAAGGTCATTGCGTCATCCTCAGGGTTTTGGTAAGTGGCCATCATTGCGCACACCAAAAAAACAAAACAAGTCCAGTCAAAAAAAAAGCAAAAAACCTTAATTTATGGTAACCTCGATGCGCAAAATGATGATGTGTTGCAGAAGCTCAGGATGCACAAAGCTGTCTTTCCAAAGTGCGCACAGAGAAGTCTTTATTTTGTGCCATGCACCAGACCTTCCTCTCTCTCTTCAACGGGGATTTTTCTAAACTGGTTTCTGATGGAGGCGCAACCCAAGTTGTGGTTTGTGAGTCAGTAAGCCCAACCCTTTCCTCTCTTTTCTTTTCTTTTTTTTCTCTCAGCTTCACTGACAGGCTGCGTTTTCTCTCCAATGCTCTCCGTGAAGCGACGTCGTGCGTATTTGAGTTCCGCCTCCGGTGAGTTACAGTGAATGAAAAAAAAAACGGCTCTTTTTTTTTTTTAAATTCATTTTTATTTGGAGTCAAGATTGTTTCCATTTTTTTTTTTTAAGTTTACATATACAATAAACATTGTGCCCACCCGCCTATTCGTGGGGTACATATAGTAGCAGAGAGGGAAAGAAAAAAATAAAATAAAATAAAAAAACAATCAAATCAGGATCGCATTTAGCTGCGCACAATGTCTAAATATGGGAAAAATTAAATAAATAAATAAATAAGTTAAATATATACATATATACATACATACAGGCATATACATAAATATATATACACATATAAACCGGCTCTTTGGTTGAAATTCGTTTTTATCACACTCGATCAAAATAACATATTATGGACATTAAGATATTAAACTATAATTACATCCAAACAGGATAAAAAATCAGGGAGAAACTTCAGGTAAAAACTAAACTAACTAAACTAAATTCAATTGTATAAAATGCTATCAGACATAAATTGTTTTGCTCTGTGGGCTAGAAAGCAAAACAAAAGAAAAAAAGAAAGAGATAAAGAGAGAAAGAAAGAGAGAGAGAGAGAGAAAAAAAGAGCGAGAGAAAGACAGAAAGAAAGAAAGAAAGAAAGAAATGACTAATCAAATGAATTTGTGATATTTTCGTGTAGAAAACAAAATACTTGGAAACTGAAATACTTACAGAAACTAAACTAACTAAACTAAATTAAATTGCATAAAATGCTATCAGACAGAAATTGGTTTTGCTTTGTGGGCTAGAAAGCAAAACAAAAGAAAGAAAGAAAGAAAGAAAGAAATGACTGGTCAAATGAATTTGTGATATTTCCGTGCAGAAAATAAAACACTTGGAAACTGAAATACTTATAAAAATACTTGGAACAAAACAATTTAAAAATAAATAAACAGGCTAAATATCTTTAGATTTGTTTCCCATCCAGCATTATAGCTCACAATACGCTTTCATATATGTTTTCTAGTCCTATTTTCTCGCCTGGACAAACCGTTGTTTCAACGAAATTCGTTCTTAACAACTTAGTCAAATCACAGCCAAATATATTTGCATGATCTCTGCCAAATGGAGGCTCTTCCGCTTCCTCATCTCACACCAAAGACCTGCACATTTGCAAACCTGCAGCTCGAAGATAAACTCTGCATAGATAGTGCTGCTTAATTAGCTCACATAGAGAGAGAAGTGCAAGGAGAGAGTATACATTTCTGTGGCCACCCATGAGGGTCCCCTCGGCTTTCCTTTCTCTGGGAGTGTATTTCCGTGCTCTGGAGTCTGTGCAGGTGGAGCAGCATTGGCATGTGTGTCATCACCCTGCAGCCAGTCTGCAGCCAGTCTGCAGCAGCTGAACCTTGCTGAGAGCCAACCATCTCTCATCGTGCAATTACCACAGACTCACAGATTCAGCGAGATGTTATTCCTTGTTTCAATGTCTTTTTCACATGTTTAAGACTAACACCACTGTTATGCGTCTGCGTTGTAAGTATGTGGCTTAGCTAAAACATTACATCATTCAATATGATAATTAAAACAGCTATCAAATGACAGAAGAAGAGATAAAACCCATTATCAATTTGCAGATCAATGCACATTTTTTATATTTTATTTTAAAGAAAAAATGTAGCTTGCACACTTTTCTAATATATAGTGTGTCATTGCACACTTTGCTACTGTATATAGTATGCTATTGTTATTCTATGTTCATATTTTCTAGTTGTAGTAGTAGTGGTATATTTATAGTGTATTCTAATACATCATTTCTATTGTGTATACTATAGATATTATCTCTTATGTTGATATGTATATTTAGCATATATTTACTGCATCGTCTGAATAACCTGCTGCTGTTATTCCCAATTTGGGATCAATAAAGTATATATATCTTGAACCAATAATAATATTTATAAGTGGATAGCCTGTCCCCTATATACTAATATATAGTAGTATGTCATTGCACACTTTGCTACTGTATATAGTATGCTATTGTTATTTTTTTTTTTAATATTTTCTAGTTGTAATAGTCTGGTGTATTTATGGTGTATTCTAATATATAATTTATATTGTGCATACTATAGATATTATCTCTTGTGTTGATATGTATATGTATCATATATTTACTGCATGTCTGGATAACCTGCTGCTGTAATTCCCAATTCAAGATAGATGGATAGATATACTTTAATTGGGAAATACAACAGCAGGTTATCCAGACAATGCAGTAAATATATTATTTATATTGTGCATAGTATAGATATTATCTCTTGTGCTGATATGTATCATATATTTATTGCATTGTCTGGATAACCTGCTGCTGTAATTTCCAATTTGGGATCAATAAAGTATATCTATCCATCTATCTTGAACCAGTAATAATATTTATAACTGGATATAGCCTGTTGCATTAATGCTTGTTTATGACAGAGGCCACCAGTGTGAAACATCATGTGAGTAAAGAGAGTTGGTTAACTTGGTTAGACTATAAAGACCTGTTTTTCCTCTTTCTTTTTGTTTTCTATTAATTGTGGTGTTATAAAAAAATGATTTAAGCTTCTGTTCATTTACACCAGACACACAAATCAAGAGAAATCTAGTGAAGTGGTTTGTAAGTTTGTCAAAAGATCAAGCAGGGACCACAAAATAAACCTCCTCTGCCTTCGCCTGCTATGTGTTTAGGTTTACCTCATGATTTTTGGGAGTTGTTTAGTCTTCTTTTGTTGTTCCAGAGAAAAGCCTGTGGTCTTGTCGTCTTTGCTGCTTCTGCACTGAAAAACAAAAATAGAAGTAGGAATCACACAACAATCTTTCGAGGAAAGACATTTCAAAGACATGTTGTCCATGTATCTGTTTTTATCTTTTTTATTTTTTATTTTTTCTCACTCACAGTGTTGTTTGGTTATGATTGCCCAGAAGTCTCCGTAAATATTTAAATCAACATCCCCCTCAAGAACACTAACCATACACACTCACACACACACTTTTATATATTTATTGTTATTGTTATTATATATATCTTGTCCTAATTGTTTGTTATCAATAATATGTAGTCATATTATTTATTTATATTAATCTTGTCTATAGGTGGAGGCTTCAGATAAGCCCTCTGTTATTTTTTTTGCCTCTTCCTGCACTGTATAATATTCATTTATGTTTTTGTTATGTTGTGTAATCTTGTGCAAAATAAATAAACAAGATACATTTTGTTTAAATTTGTCACATCGGTCTGTTTACATGGTTGCTTTAGCATTTGCATTGAACTATAGATACCAAAAATCTTTCAAATGAATGTACAAATATGAATATGAAAAAAAGAAAGTCAAATTGTTTCCTATAGCCTGCAATATAAATATTAATTTCATATTATATTATTATTTCACATTATTCATTCTAGAGAGATAAAGCCCTGTGGGTGAGGCTATTTATAATCTAGGTTATCAATGTAATCTGCCAGGTATTTTGTAGTGGGTTAGGCCTACCTGTTGTGAAAAACTTTCATGGTATAGGCCTAGTTGTTGCAGAATGTTTGACTACAGGCTACACATTTTTCTCTCTATTGTAAACTTACTTGAGAACTGACATGGTGTCCTCAGGTTAAAGTATTTGGTCTTGTAATGTTTTTGTTGTCCTCCTCTTCTCTCCTCCATTACTACCTGTTAACTTCTGGGTCTGAGCTGATGCCGCAGTCACGCGCATCACGTCACAACAAAGCATGAAAACGAGCATGTCAACAAAACAAGGAGCCTGAAACCTGAACTGGTTGTAAGGCCTCAGTGAGGCGCTCAGGAATGTTCATTTGATAGTATATAGCCTGTTTTCGTATAGGCAGGATCTTTGGTAGGAAATAAAACATATAAACAAATTAATTAAACAAAATAAATAACAACAAAAGAGGAACTTATGGCCACAGTTCATACTGATAGTATGCTAACTTATGGGCTCATAGATGGAAATTTGCTCTGCACACAAAGTTTATTTCTGATTTATTTTCACCACGATCAATATAAACCAAATTAATAAATATATAGCCCATATATGTCTAATTATTATTATTGTTATTATTATTATTATACTATATATAAACACATAATATATACATACACACATACATACATACATGCATACATATATAGAATATATATATATATATATACATAAATATAAATGTGTATATATGTGTATATACATATACATATTTATATACATAAATAAAATAAAATAAATACAATACAATTCATGCTGATATGCTAACTTGCTCAGTGTGATTATGGGCTCATGGATGGAAATTTGCTCTGTACACAAAGTTTATTTTTGACACATGGCTTCATTGTACATTTTTTAGAAACAATTTATCATTATTATTATTATTACTATTATTATTATTATTATTCATTTGACTTGATTTAATTCTAACATATTCGCATACCATAGTATATATCCTGTCAAAATGCATCGTTCCTATTGACTACAAAGTGTATTTTCTGTGCCGCATGAGTTGACATGAGACAGCGACGAGCCCTGCAGTGAGTGAAACTATCACCGTGTTGCAACTATCACATCACAGACAGACAAGAGTCCGTGTTTTCTCCTTAGATAAATATACATCCTCTAAATGTTTCAACACCTCTAATAAAAAAGATGGAACAGGCCGCCTCACACACTCACACTTTTGAAAAATGTTATTGCATGCATGTAACATGTAGGTTATGCATGCATCACCATCAGCCTTTATGAAATAATATAGCCTATATGTTCGCGATAAGACTTGTCTATACGGACCTATATCTGTTGCCACAATCACAGGCCGCATGTAGTAACGGTGTGGTATGTTATGATGAGCTGATGATCTGAGGAGCGTCTAGTCTCTGCAGAGGCTCGTAATGTAGTTTGAAAGAACTGAATTCCTGTCCTCGCGCACTTCCTGCCCTCGCGGGTCCAGGACTAGGATGTTTATCATAGCGCGTGCGGGAGGAATGCAGCGGACGGATCCGTCAGGTCAGGTCTGGACCGAAGAACAACCACCAACACCTCCACCACCACCAACACCACCATCACCACCTACACCACCCGGACTGCAGAGGCTTCACTCAGGCTCTGCATGGCAACGAGGTAATACCTGACAGAAAACTGGCTCTATTTTCATTTTTTTTTTAATTATTATGATTAATACTATTATTACTACTACTATTATTACAATTATTATTATTATTACAATCATTATTAGCACATCATTATTAATTACAATAATAAATGCAATGCCCACTCATACAATATAATAGTCTAATCATAATCTCTTTTATATATATATATATATATATATATACTCTTTTATAATAAACAATTACATGTTACTCATAGCATTATTGTTATCGTTATTATTATTATTATTATTATTATTATTAGTGGTATAGTAGCAGCAGTAGTAGTAGTAGTAGTGGTGGCATAGTAGTAGTTGTAGGCTATTGGTGGTATCAGTTGCAGAATTATTTTGATTAAAAAAAATTAATTCAACAACTAGTTGTAATTACTATTAAAAAATATTGATCAATTCAACTTTATTTCAGACACATAGGTCCATATCAGGTACAAATAAATAGAATACAATACAAGGACAACAACACAGCAATAGGCTATGAACATTGCAGGTCACAAGTCACAATTGTGTTTGTAAATTCCCCACTTTTCAGTTTTCTATTATGGCAAATTATTTTATTTTACTGAGTCAGTCTACACTGGCTTATTTTTTCAAGGGAACCTCTGCTGTGAAGCCTTATATCACACGGATGAACACATTTAATTTAACTTTATCCTGTGCCCTTTGTAACAACACATACACACCTCCTCTGAAATACCGTAGCTGAATGAAAAAAATTCCATTGTACCACTATACTGTCACCATAGCTCTATATACTCTACTTACTGTTTTACAAACTGTTTACACCTGTGTATATACCAATTTTACATTAATTTATGTTTATTTATATTTAGACCCTAACTTGCAATATCTATGTCTTAGATTGTCATTTTGCTGTAACTTGTGTTATTTTCCTTTTTCATATAAATATTTAATGAGTCTGTTGAAGGGAATCTGAGACCCAAGATTTTTACTGCAAACGACTGCTTTGTTGTAATTGTTGTGCATATGATAAAAAATACTGAATGTTGTCTCTACAGTGGGAGAAGTTTAATATATTGAAATTAATGTATTGCAAAAAAATGTTGTGGATCCTTAAGTGGAACCGCTTTCTTCATGTGAGATTAATTAAACAGCTAAATTGATGACAGTCACCAGACTCAATATATAAATTATAAATTTAGGGGAGCATCAAGCAGCCTGTTGAAGAGTTTTCTAATCCTTGTTGCTCTTTTACTGTAGTTTTTCCTTACATGAATGCTACACTTGTAGCTTAAAGATAGGTCAAACACACCTAGGTATATATACGTGTTAAAACATATGCTTAATTGTTTCATCTTGAGTCCATCAGTGTTGGTGTGTCTGTCCTGGACAGGCTGGGACAACCCCAGTTTGATCTCCCTGGGTTTAGTCTCTGGTTCATTTGCATCTGGCTTGCCTGCGTGATTAAACATCAACAAGACATCGCCTCTCCTCAATGAAATCCTTATGAGGTCCAGGAAAGAGACGGGAGACGGGGGGGTGGTGGAGGTGACAGAGAGATGAGGTGAAGAGGAAGACGAAGGATGTACCCTCAGCCCTCATGTGGCGTCTCCAACATGGCTCTTTTTCCTCTCCGAAAGAAGAGAGAGATAGAACAAATAAACACTGACCACCAGATTCCACCCATCTCCTTCACATCCCCGCCCGCATCGATTAAGGCTCAGGGACGGGGTGTAGATGGGGGGTACACACACATAAACACATATATGCACACATTTTGAGGAGTGTGTATATGTATGTGCTCCTATAAGAAAAAAGAGTCTTATTAAGGGGGATGCTCGGCGGGTGGTGTGTGAGGGACACTTCCTTACTTTGTACAGTCCATCCCCTCTCCTTCAAACACTCAGATCATTGTGTGCGAGTACACCCCCTCCCCACCACCACCTCTCCCCTACTACCAGAGCCCTTCATTAGCTCCAGTGAGGAAGGTGACATGTTTTTTTTCTTGGCGACCTGGCGTGTTTACGTTTCTTATCGGCTGCAGGAAGCCTATGGGAAGCTCTATGGCCCTCCACAGTACCTCCTCTGACATGGACATAGTCCATCAAACAGCAAAGACCCTGAATTTGGTGCACTTTCTGAATTATTCTCATATACAGTAGAACATCCCAGATAACTCTTCTGTTTTTAAAGTTTGAAAACAACAAAAAACAAGAAAATAACCAACACAAAATAACAATTTAAGGCTTGTTATTAGAGCTCAATACTGAGTTATATAAGAGTGTACTGCAGCCTTTCTGATTTTAAATTCAAGACAAAATCATGGCTAAAATCAACCCAATCATGTGCCCATCACACATGAACGCAAACTCTTGATGTGTCTTAATGTTGTGAAATCTTGTGGTTGTTTTTATATAGTGAATATGTAATGTTACTGTCTTGTAATTGTGTTTTTATACTACAGTGTTAATTGTCTTAATAGAGTCATTGTCATTCTCTGTTTCCTTTCCCGGGACTACAGATTTAAATTATCTTATAGCTAACTCTGGTAGAATACAGCTAAGAAGATGGGTCGTGTCTAGAAGGTAATCCACAAATTGCAAAATGTGATTTGCAAAAACTCTCGTGAGACTCGCTGCCCAAAGAACTATCCTAACCTTTCAATCAATGCCTAACCTTAACAATCTTGCAAGAGTTTCTGCAAGAGGTTCCCTTCTAGACACTACCAAGAAGATGTGCATTGTCCCTGCCAAATAAATAAATTAATAAAATAAATAAATTGGACAAAATTGCTTGGGTTCTTTTACGCATTAAGTGAAAAATAGAAATATAGTATCACATGAGTATATGTGGGTTATATGTGTTGGTTAGATGTAAATTGCCGAAATCAATGATGGACAATCATTTTTCTGCAAGTGAAATAACAGAAAAAATGTAATGGAGACTAGAAAATAACAGATGAGATAAAGGTAGAAGGAAAGAGCACGTTTTGGGTGCAGAGGATAAGTCAGAGTAAAGGAGGGAGGTGAGGCGAGAGGACAGAGCAGAGGAGAGCCACATTGTGTTCTCGCTAACCTTTACGGAGAGGTGAAGTGCTGCAGCCTCCTGCCAACAACATTCCCTTTGAGGTTTTCTTGAACTGCTGCCAGAGCTTAAATGATTCACAGGAGCACAAGTATGTGTGTACTGTACGTGTGTTTGAGCTGAGGGAGAGCGTTTGAGTCAACAAGTAGACCATGTGTGTGCGTGTGTGTTTGTGCATAATACTGTATATTTATGTGAGAGGTAAAGAGGTAAAGAAGGTGAGGTGGAGATTATCAAAGCTCTGGGTGGATGTTTGGAAGATAACAGTAACAAGCCATAAGCCAAAATGTTCGTCCTCACAATATAAACTTCCTCAAAACTCACAAACCTTCCTCACCCCTGAAACAGCTTCACAGCTTCACAGCCAGGCTCACACTTCTTCAAAATCCCCAAGTAACCTCAAACCCATTTCCACATCTTCATCCCCGGCCGGGGATTAGATTTCAGCCCAAATCAAAACAAGTCACTTCGTTAGAGGTAATTACACAGGTAGCCTACCTCGCTGGGCAAACAAACATGGCTGCTAGCTGACACCCTGAAGACAGATCAAAGCTTCGGCTTGACAAGGAGCGGGAGGAGAGCATTCAGACGGTGGCTTGTTAACCACTCACACACTTTCTCTAACATGTGCATGACAACTAGCTGTATGAGTGCACATCACACACACTTCCTTCATATAGGCAGGGGATTCTGCAGTTGAAAGATTGAGAGGAATCAGAAAGTGAACTTTACCGTTGAGCTGCATGTGAGAACAGTGTGTGTGTGTTAATGGTGCAGAACAGCAGAGATGTACTGCATCATATACTGGGCTAGGGGTGGCACTCTGCTTTGGTGGTCTGCGTGTTAGCCCGGTGAGGAATGATATCAGACATGGTGGACGTGTTTCCTGTAAATAGCCGTGTTTCCATTCAACTGTCAAGCGAATTTTAAGCGAGCTTTTGAAGTATCGCAAAAAAAAGTAATGTGAATCAGGCGTGTTTCTATTAACCGGTTTGTAGAGAATAAACTCGGCTACTTGGCCAAAAGTTGGCGCTATAGGCTACGTGTGGCTGTAAGCAGCCAGTAAACAGAGTAGACGAAGTAGAGGTCGCGAACAGGAAACAAAACCTTGTCCATCTAACCATCTACGAGAGAAAAATGGAGAGAGGTCTTCAGGAACTTGTTTCAAATTGTTTCAAAGTTGTCCGGAGGACGAAGACAAGCATTTGAAATATCCGAGAAGACGCTGACATCGGAAACAGCTGATCAGTCATGTGAGTTAAATGTTCGCTATGTTAGAATTTATTCGGCAAAAGCGTTTCTATGATCCATTTAGTGCATCAACTCTTTTTCAACAAAGGCAAATACCAAAACTCGATTAATATTTAATTGCGATTAATCACATAATTGTCTATAGTTAATCATGAAAAATCGTACATTTTTTATCTGTTCAAAATGTACCTTAAAGGGAAAAAGTATTTAATACTCTTATCAACATGGGAGTGAGCAACTATGCTGCTTTATGCAAATGTATGTATATATTTATTATTAGAAAACAATCAACACAAAACAATGACAGATATTGTCCATAAACCCTCACAGGTACTGTATTTAGCAAAAACAATATGCTCAAATCATAACATGGCAAACTGCAGCCCAACAGGCAACAACAGCTGTCAGTGTGTCAGTGTGCTGACTTGACTATGACTTGCCCCAAACTGCATGTGATTATCATAAAGTGGGCATGTCTGTAAAGGGGAGACTTGTGGGTACCCATAGAACCCATTTACATTCACATATCTTGAGGTCAGAGGTCAAGGGACCCCTTTGAAAATCGCCATGCCAGTTTTTCCTCGCCAACATTTAGCGTAAGTTTGGAGCGTTATTTAGCCTCCTTCCCGACAAGCTAGTATGACATGGTTGGTATCAATGCATTCCTTAGGTTTTGTATTTTAGTATTGTACCAGTATCTTCACTCTAACTTTAAAACTGAGCCTCGTAC
The DNA here is from genome assembly GCA_916701655.1 of Sebastiscus albofasciatus. Lineage (NCBI taxonomy): Eukaryota > Metazoa > Chordata > Actinopteri > Perciformes > Sebastidae > Sebastiscus > Sebastiscus albofasciatus. The sequence continues at coordinate 26,895 of CAKAOI010049520.1, forward strand.
ATCCTAAAAAAACGCAAGTTGTGTGAATGCATTAAAGAAATTAGTCCATGAAAATACAGTATGTGAATGGAAACACGGCCAATGTGGCTCTTTTTCATGACACCTCTAAAAGCCACTTCTATGCCTTGTTCCACTAGTTTTATATCATCTTCATTTTTTTCTGACAGTCACTCTTGAAACTTTTTAATCATGAATACTAAAACAAAGATTAATAGTGTTTTTAAACGGCCAGAATACAAGAAGTGCACATGTGCTGCTCTATCTGTTCCTCTTTTCTTACACACCCTGCTGCAGCCTCCCTTTGAACCACAGTGTTGTTAAGGCAACCAGACAAGGTTATTCTTCCTTTCCCCAACATGCCAGCCTACCCGTGTACAATAGAGCAGAGGGCATGTGGGTTGCAGTGAATAAGGTAAGAGATGTTATCTAATCGCCACATGGAAAGAGAGCAACGGGAAGCCAGCCTGCCTCCACTGAACACCAGCTGTCCATTATGTCTTTCTACTCTCTCATCAGCGTTCTATACTGTTCTTCTGTTGCTCCTTTATCTCTCCATCTCCCGATTATTCATTAAGCATGGCTATAGCTTGGGGTCCATGCTATGCTACTTTGCTAATGACAATCTTACTGATTGGTGCCACAGAAGCTGCTGTAAGAGATGGCTTCCATGCATTACAGCTTAATATGCTGCTATAGTACGTACAGTATGTAGGGGGCCAACAAGTGCAAGTGTGCTGAAACGGCCCAAAAGGTTTCCATTAGGAGAAACCAGTGTAGGGTCTGAAAAGTGAAGCCAATGCTGAAGTGCCTTAAACTTGCATTCTCTCTAACAGCCAGCAGGGGGTGACTCCTCTGGTTGCAAAAAGAAGTCTGATTGTATAGAAGTCTATGAGAAAATGAGCCTACTCCTCACTTGATTTATTACCTCAGTAAACATTGTAATCATGAGTTTATGGTCTCAGTAGCTAGTTTCAAGTCTTCTTCAAACAAACAAAGGACTTTCAACCAGGAGACTGGTGTTTGTTTCCCATCTGAAACTAAAACGAACTTCTTATTTTGTCACGTGACTTGTTATCATCAACCACGACCATTTCCTAATCCTACCTAAGTGGTTGTGTTGCCTAAACCTAACTTCCTGTGAAAACACAAGTTCATTTTGAAAAGACACTATGCATGTAACAAGCGTATATTGACACGCCATCCCTGGCCCGTCCAAAAGTAACGCAAAAGGGGTACCCTTTGCGTCAGTCTCTGATGCTGAGGGGCACTGACCAAGTACCGGTAATTGACGAGATGGGAGTGAGAATGTGTTCCTTTTATAATATTGTAAAAGACCAAATACAAAAAAGAATACATACCTTTTTATATCTGGTACATCACGCTGTTGATGCCACACAGGCAGATGTGTTTTTGAATTGGCATAGTTTCTGAAGCTGCAGCACATTTCTCCTTATAGAAACCTTTTGGGCCGTTGTGGCGCGTTTGCTCTCATCGGCCACCGTACATGTAGGCCTACACATGCTGGTCAAACCTAAAAGAGAACAAAAGAGGTTGGATAAGAAAAAAATGCAGTATTACAGACATAATGGCACAATGTAAAATATATTTTAGGATCTAAGATAAGTATATGGTTTTGACTTAATGACTTGGCGATGAAAAAGCAAAAATCAGGGAAATAAATGACCACCAACAAACAAAACAAGTGGACAATGGAATACCAAAAGGACTTTGAGTCAATCATTTTGAGTCTGGCCATTGTTTTCTTTTACAAATGCTGAGAGATGATGTTTGAGGCCACCGCCGCTGACTTCAAACACATCCAGTGAATATAGTTTGAGGATGAGATCTTGAAACCACACGCACCACTAAAACACACTGAGCTCGGCCAACAGAGTGTCACTCTCTGTTGGATCCGCCTGCACACAGCACACCACACAAACCTCCCCAGCTCCGGCTCTCCTGCCTCCGTCACGACCGCAATAACAAACAGGAAAACCAGCCAATGGAACAACACGCACATTCACTCTCATTTTTAAAAAAGAGAAGCACACCCACACACTCTCACACACACAAACAGCACATACAGTGGCTGTGGTAACCTTGGCGATGGTTTAAGAGCGGGCTCGCCGGCAGCAGAGGATGAGAGGAGCGTTTAGGGTTTCTGTTTCCAACTGGAACACAGCAGAATCCCCTCCGGCTCCACTTGGACCGGTCATAAACACCTCATTACTGCTGGAAAATACACACGTGCCTAATAGGAATGTTGATCCATCTAAGCTCAGTATGTAACATATTTATATCCTTTGGAGACACCATGTTTTCAGGGTTTTGGTTGTGCATTGTACATGGATTATTTTCTACAAGGCATTGTTTTTGAAAATTAGTTCAATTTATTGATTCATATTTTTATGGAGGACGGAACCTGGCAAAATAAAAGATAAATCAATCAACAAATAAATGACTCGATAAATAAATATGTCATTAAATATGGCAAAAATAATATTAAAAATAAATGTAGCCAATAATTAATTGATAAAATGTGACATAAATTGATATTTCTGTTTTAATTTGCTTCTTTATTTATTTATCTTTGTATTAATTTCTTTATTTATTTAGTCTTCTGTTTAATCTTCCCTTTTATTTATTTATATATTATTAATTATTTGTTTATTTTTGCATGTATTATTCATTTATTTATTTTTGGATTTAGAATGCAGGTGAAGTAGGTGGTAAAAGGTAAAGCACATTAGAAAATATATAGTCAATCTAATGTTCATGCAAATTAAGTAAAGAAAGAAAAGTAACAAAAAATATCTTTGCAACAAGAAGTAAAATGAGAAATGTTTCAATTTTGAGAAACTATAATAATAAAAAAGTAATATAAAATGAAATAAAAGTGTGAGACAGGGGATTACTTAAGATAATTTTCTAAGAAATAAAGTTTTAATGATTTTTTTACTGCTAATATTCATTAAAGATTTAAGTGAAAACGTAATTTTTTAAGGCCTAGCAATAAAGCACATTTCAGCAACACGGCAATCTAAAGTGCATTACATAAAACATTAAACGCATCAAGACAAAGTGCAAAAGAAACATAATATAAAAGGACAATTAAAAACATTCATTAAAAAGCCAAGAGAATAGTAAATAAAAACAAGCTAAAATAGAATAAGATGCATATAAAATAAAAGAATAAAAGTCACAGAAATTATATAATAAATAGTAATATTAAAAGCTGCAAACATTGATTTATAAACTCCACCTAAAATCCTACAAAAAAACAACTACTGGCATGAGATGAAGGCTGCCTATTTGTTCTAATTCATTCATATCTGTATGTCTTCAAATAACTATTAATGCGACTATGTATTGGTGTTAAAAATGCTACATATTGCATTTCTAGGTGAGTAAACGTGGCCTTTATTATGGTGTGAAATGTCATTTTTGTTATTAACTACAGAAAGTATTACTACAGTGGTGAAGAGCTACAGTCAGTTTGTGTGAAACAGGTGGCTGTCAGAATTTGAGATCATGCAAGGTGACATCCATCACGGTTTGATTCAGAGTCACGGAGGAGAAGAGGAGTATTAGCAGGGAGAACGCGTCCCAGGGAGAGCAGCGCAGGGCGAGGGCAGAGAAGGGGGGATAAAAGGAGGGAGAGAGCGCTTCCTTTGGTGCGATTTCCCCCGAGGGCAGAAGAGAAGAGGAGCGGGGCTGCTCCCCTGACAGATCTGAAGATGTCCTGTTTTGCTTTTCCTCTGCTCTCCCTCTTCCTGCAGGAAGCAACATCACGCTGGGCACCAAAGCCTTGGCAAGCAGCGGCCATTCAGATCTGGTTCTGATGTGTGCTGTCTACAGAGGCACTGGTACAGTAATGCAGAGACATACAGATGTGCAACAAGTCAAATGTAATTGATGTGAGATGCTGAAGAGGTACTGCAAAGTGGTCGAGCCACTGCATTTATGTCTTTGGTGGAATAATAGTAGACTCTGCAACCAGCACCGTAAGATCCTGTACAGGGCAATAGACACAGAATCTAATGTTATTCTGTGTTTTTAGAGGTACATCGATTTATCCATTAGTTGTCAACTATTAAATTAATCGCCAACTATTTTGAAAATCGATTAATCATATTGAGTCATTTTTTTTAAAGAAAAAAAGTCAAAATTCTCTGATTCCAGCTTCTTAAATGTGAATGTTATCTGGCTTCTTTACTCCTCTATGACAGTAAACTGAATATCTTTGAGTTGTGGACAAAACAAGACATTTGAGGATGTCATCTTTGGCTTTGGGAAACACTGATCAACATTTTTCACCTTTGTCTGACATTTTATAGAGCACTAATTGATCAATCAAGAAAATGAAAGACGTTGAATTGAGGTTTGAGTTAGTGTGTATAAGCGCTGAATGGAGTTGAAGTGTTAAGTGTCTGAGTGCCGTTGGAGTTCGAGCACTGAAATCATTAGTGTGATAAATTGAGCGCAATGTGATGTATAATCATTAGAGCTGTCAAAGTTAATGTGATAATAACACGTTAGCGCAAATTTGTTTTAACGCCACTAATTTCTTTAACACAACTTGTGATTTAATAACCGTAGCGGGCTCGGTTTTAAAGCCAGAGTCATACTAGCTTGTCGAGACGGAGGTAAAATAACGCTCCAAACTTGCGCTAAAGTTTTGGCGAGGAAAAACGGGCATGGCCATTTTCAAATTGGTCCCCTTGACCTCTGACCTCAACATATGTGAATGTAAATGGGTTCTATGGGTACCCACGAGTCTCCCCTTTACAGATATGCCAACTTTCTGATAATCAAATGCAGTTTGGGGCAAGTCATAGTCAAGTCAGCACACTGACACACTGACAGCTGTTGTTGCCTGTTGGGCTGCAGTTTTCCATGTTATGATTTCAGCATATTGTTTTATGCTAAATGCAGTACCTGTGAGGGTTTCTGGACAATATCTGTCATTGTTTTGTGTTGTTAATTGATTTCTAATAATATATATATACATACATTTGCATAAAGCAGCATATTTGTCCACTCCCATGTTGATAAGAGTATTAAATACTTAACAGATCTCCCTTTAAGGTACATTTTGAACAGATAAAAAATGTGCGATTAATCATGATTAACTATGGACAATCATACGATTAACTGTGAGATTTTAATTGATTGGCAGCCTTAACTAAAAAACAAAATGCATTGGAAACAAATTTGATTATTTCACCTTGATAACATGATCCAACGCTCGTCATCAGAGGAATAAAAAAAGATTCAATATGAGACGTGCATGAATCCATGCCTATGATACATAATACATGTAGCGCACACACTCATACAGATGTCACATTCATTCATAAAATTTAGCAACTTAAAACAACATAACACACTGAGGCCCGTGGTGACGTTTGTTCTCATATCTGTCCGCACTTTTGTACTTCACACTGACATCATCACCAACACACACCCAGTGTACAGACTCTGAGTCCAGGGGTCTCCCAGGACACACTCGTTCTCTTTGAGTCTCAATCCAGACCCGCTCATTCTCTCTCCTTAATACATATAGCTACACTTCTCTCTCTATCTCCTCTGACCATTCATTCACACTGGCTACCTCTGTGTGTGTGTTTTCCTCTCATTCTTAGCGAGAGACTTTATCTCTGGATCAGATAAGGCTTCGGTACTGGTCTTAAACCTTCAGCAGATCTGTCCAAACACATGAGCTCATGTCAGAGCGCCGCTGCTGCCTGTTAACTCCATGAGCTAATATAGAGTCCATGTGTTCGTTATTCATGCTGTGTGGAGTCGTGGAGGGCCACGGCGTCTTTCTTCTATCATTTTCACATCCTGCGCTTTCCTTATTTGCCATCCCACCTCTTAATTGTGATCGTTTTGTCTCATTTTTTTATCCCCCACTCTTTGTTATCTCACTTTCTCTTTCCCTTTGTCTCTGGATCAGCAACATGGCTCTAACAGCTTGAGTTTGATCATGTTAACACTATCAGATGTGGAGATCTCGAACACGGGGTGTCGTCAAGACAACAAAGCCGAAGCCACACAGGTAGAGCTGGGCCCGACCTGCATGATGGTCTCTGTGGTAATGTGTGTGTGTGTGTGTGTGTGTGTGTGTGTGTGTGTGTGTGTGTGTAAGGAAGAGATTGGACGAGCAAAAGGGTGAGAATATGTGTGTGTGTGTATTTCACAGTCTGGTACAAAGAGAACAATGGCTGCGCATTTTGTGTGCGCACGTGTATTTCATCACCCTGTGTGGCTGTTTGGTGACTGGCTTGTGTATATGTGTGTGTGTGTGTGTGTGTGTGTGTGTGTGTGTTACATCCCCGCGGGGAGGGGAGGGGGTCCGCTAGGAGAGGACTAAGGTTACCCCCCGATGGAGGCAGCGCGGGGTCATCCCGCGGCGGGACACTTCTCAGGGGCGACCCCGCCGCCCCTCGTGGCCCCCCGAGCAGACGGGACTTCTGAGGAGAGGAGAGGAAGGACCAGAGGAGAGACCCCCGGAGAACAGGACCCCCGGTCTGCCCTAGACCCCGGACCCCAGCCCCGGCAGGGCCCGACCCAGGCCCAATGTGTTCCCAATCAGGAGAAACACAAACAATACTTTTATTAAAGAGAGGAGGCCGCTGAGGCCAGCCACACACACACACACACACACACACACACACACACACACACACACACACACACACACACACACACACACACACACACACACACACAAAGGGAGAGAAACACTCATCTCTTCCCTCTTAATATAAATGGGAGCAACAATTTATGTTTAAAGCTGTAAATCAGCTACGGCAAATAACTGTCATATCACTATTATCACCATCACCCATGACCCCGACTCCTGCCTTCCCTTTCCTCCTCCGCCTCCCCTCTCCTCCATTCTTCTGGGTCTCATCCGGGAAAACAAACGGAGGGATTAGGGATTTGTGGCGGAGTAATGGGAGCCAGGTGGAGGAGTGTGACTGTGGGGGTCTCCTGCCAGATTAGGGGGAGCAGCAAGCCCCAATCCTCACACTCACACTCCTTCCTAAAAGCAGCTAATGTTTCTTTTGAAGAAATAATCCCGTTTGGCCATCTAATAGCACTTGGCAATTATGAGCCTTTGCAGGGCATGTATGGTATTACCTGAACCGGCTACCAGCGAGGGGAGAGGTGAGGGATAATATAGAGGATCTATCGAGCGTAACGATAAGAGACATTATATGTTAAATATCCAAGAAAAGTCTTCTTCACCTTTTCCTTCTCTTCTTCTTCTGTGGTGTTTGGTCTCTACAGCGTCCGGTAAACTATCACCAAACTGTAAATGGAGATTTTTATTTGTTGAGATTTATTTCGTGGTTCCTTTACTGATGTTTATTGACATGATGGACATAATTAGCGGAAGTTACAGCCTAGTTTAAAATGTCCTTGCTTTTGTGTTTGAGTAGGGAAGAGCAGGGTTGGTCGGGACACTTTTGTATCGAACCGTAACAGTAATTAACATAATTTGATCCCTGAACAGATCCAGGTGTCTGCTAACAATTTATCAAGTTTTTTAGGGACCAACCCAAACGTGAAAGACACTTTCCAAAACTTCTGCCTCCCCGGGACGGTTGGGATTAAACTATCAGTTAAATTGAAAAAATTGTAGTCTAAATTTGAAGACCTTATATTTACAATGTCACTTGTTCACACATTTCTTTAAGAAAAAGAAAACATTTGCAAGATTTTCATATCAATCTTTTCAAATCAAATGAATCTAATCTTTTTTTTTTTTTTGGGTAAGCATGCTGACTTTACTTCATTTTGTTTCACTGCCTGCTCTAAACCTGCTTGACTCAGTATGCAGTGCAGATTTGGGACACAGCTCATAATGATGTCACACATTTGGCCTACAAACGTTGCCCCCTTGTGGACCGCTGCAGAGCATAAACAGCCTCACACACACACAGAGCTTCTTGCTGACTGTCTAACTGCCTGATCCCAGCCTGATAACAGTCTGTTTTGTTTGTTTTAAAGATGTGTTATTCCAAACAGCTCCTGTGTGTCCAGAGAGACTGCCGAAACACAGAGCTGAGAGGAGAAATCATTATATTAGAAATGTGCATTCAGATTAGGAAGTAAATGTGCTGAAAACGATTAAACAATTAGCAGATTTGAGGCTGCGGGTGTGTGACAGCCAGGGCTTTAGTGAAGACATTTGAATGTGAGAAAGGTCCTTCCTCCAATAACACACACACAGACCTTTATGCATCTGTTGCCACTTCGGACCCCCCCTTCTCTTAAATCTTAAGTAAGCCGGATGGAAAGGAAGAATTAACCCCCATGCAGAGGGAGGTGAATTAGAAGTCAGACTTTTCACACCTTCTCTCTGCAGACACACACACATGAAACGCAGGCATTCTCCATATCAGCTCAAGCGTAGCATCCAGCAGACGATGAAGACGAGTGTGTGTTTGGGGGGACTCGTCATGCAACACCACGTTATCAGCTTCTGTCTCTTCATCATCTGTCTCGTCGAGGGGACTCCGTCCTATCAGACAATCAGCACGAGCTAGTCCCAGCATCAGAACTAGATTTTTCTGACAGAAATCATGTGCTTCTCCGTGACTCAGAGTCCGCCTCGACAAATAAAACAAAAGAAAGAAGTATTCAGTGGCGACATCATGAAATCGGGGTCAAACCAGTTAAAGATAGCTTCAGAGAGGAGCTTCTGCTTCCTTGTGATCAACAGCAGGAAAAGAAAACATGATCCGTCATTACAAGTCTAACTTGTTTCAGCTAAACTTAGCAACATCAGATCTGCTCCGTGTGATTAAGTTGAAAAGTTCATCATCAAACAATCAGTTGTAAAGAGTTTGTTTGTGATTGAGAAGGAAAGACAAACACTTTTTTATTCCTTGTATTCCCTTCTTCACTCCTCTCTGCACGCTTTTAGGCCCAGATAGTTCAGTAAGCGGGGCGGCGGAGGCGAACGTTGGTGTGTTACACATCAAAGGCCAGCACGCGCACATGGAGGAACACGCCAGGAGTAAAAGGCCCGCGGAAAAACAAACACCGCCCTTTGTTCCGAGAGCTGAGCTCTGTTCCGCCCGTGATTAGAGAAAAGAGCGAGGGAAGAGGAGGCTGTGAGTGTGCGGACGACTTACTGTAATAGGTGGCCATATTTGCTTCATCAGATTCTTTGAGAGGGATGTGTAGCAGTGGAAGAACCGGAGGGTGTCAGTCAGCAGAGGCCCGGCAGCCAGGAAATGTCACTGTGGCGGGGTTACGGCGGTGGCACGACATACTGGCTGATCACTAATTGCTGATTAGCTCTTCCGTGCTGCTGGAGATGGAGTGTGGCTGCTTGAGTTAGGAGGTCTTTAAAGGTGCAACTAGAGAAGGAAGATAATCTAATCATAAAAGTATTAATGTGAGACATTTATACTAGGGCTGTCAATCGATTAAAATCAATTAATCGCATGATTGTCCATAGTTAATCGTGATTAATCACACACTTTTTATCTGTTCAAAATAGTATTTAATACTCTTATCAACATGGGAATGGGCAAATATGCTTGCTTTATGCAAATGTATGTATATATCTATTATTTCAAATCAATTAACAACACAAAACAATGACAGATATTGTCCAGAAACCCTCACAGGTACTGCATTTAGCATAAAAAATATGCTAAAATCATAACATGGCAAACTGCAGCCCAACAAGCAACAACAGCTGTCAGTGTGTCAGTGTGCTGACACATAGTCAACTATGACTTGCCCCAAACTGCGGCAAACTGCAAAGTTTAGAGCATTATTTAGCCTCCTTCGCGACAAGCTAGTATGATGAGGTTGGTACCAATGGATTCATTAGGTTTTCTAGCTTCATATGATACCACTCTAGCTTTAAAACTGAGCCCGCAACAACCTCCGGAAGATCGATTGCGTTAATGCATTAAATAAATTAGTGGCGTTAAAACAAATTTGCGTCAACGAGTTACTATCGTGTTAACTTTGACAGCCTGATACCGAGTACTGATCCGATACCAGCATAATAAATGCTCTTTCGCGTGATGCGTCTTCAAATGTTTTATAAGATTGCTGGTGTTGAACTCTATTGACTTGTTGTCAATTTCAGCTCCCAGGGCACTAGTCTGTAGCTGAACCTGACCTTTGACTTCTCTATTGAAGGTAGCCCTACAAACAGAGAACTTCCTGGCTGTGATTAATAATCCAAATGCTCTTCAAAATTCTAAAGTTGGATTTAAACTAGTTTACATTTTTTACGTTATAAATTATGAACCTTGGGCACGTTGACAGTTTGATTACTGTGCTAATGTTTTCTCCACCTAAAATATCCAGCAATATATTTTATCTTTTAAATAAACAGGACAAATCTCAAACATCTGAATTCTCACGCCTTTGATGTGTAAATGGTACGGCCATACGTTTCTTATACTGCAGCGCCATTACCTCCTTTGTCTCATATCTGTAGTCGGATATCAAGAACAGGCCTCATCCTATGTAGTCCTGTTTGAGCATATCGATCTGAAAAAAGAGTTGTATCTCTCTCTGGTCAGGGAGATTATATCCGACTGCTGTAAATCAGACACAGGTGGATGAACTTCCTCCTTCCTATGTCTGCCTCCCAGCTAACCTCTCCTTTACCCTTCCTTTCTTTTCCTCTTTGTCAATCTCTTTTTTTTCCCCCCCTTGATACACCCCCCTTTCTATATTCCAGTTCAGGGTGTCATGAAAATAAAAAAGGAGGAAAAAGGTTAAAGGCATGTGAAAATATCCATGCAAACATATTTCAGATGTTAGTATCCCTCCTTTTTTACCGTCATTGTTGTACAAGAAATTGCAATAAATCAACGTATGTGGCTTGAAATACTTATATAACATGCATTTTTCACACATACTCATGAGAGCATGTACGTTGACGCTTACAGACAAGCACGCACACATTCACATCAGCACTGTGACTTTATCAAAGCATTTCTGTGGAAGGAAGCTGGGCGTTTGAGTAGCAGGACTTTGCTGTTTGGGTGTACAAAAGCCTCAGTGACACGGAACGTCTGCCTGAAGTCCTATTCATCAAACTTAGAAAACCTTCAGAGGAAAAAATGTGGCCTGCTCGAAACCTTTTTGTGCCGCTTATACATCAGTCTGCATTTGCAGCTGCCTTAGGCCATTTAGGTTCATTAAATACGTACAATGTCACAGACATTTATAACTAGCGTGTGTAGTGTTGCTGCGCTATCCAGTTACCGGAAAGTAGCTGCTAACACAACCCGCTTTAAATTGAGACAATGACACTTTTGAAAGAAGAAAACTATTCTCCCTCTAAGAATGAAAAGCTGAGAAGAAATAAAACACACTGTTGCTCAATGCAATCATGCACATCAACTTCATCAAATATGCCAAACTGCTTCAAATGCAACATAAGCATTCATTTGGAGTCGTATTTCGTATGTTCACTATTCTTTTTCTCCTTTTCACCAACTCTTGAGAAGAATATCGGGCTCTTTAAGGGCTAAATGCTCCATATGTTCACCAGCAACCAGCACCACCAACAACTCTTTTTAGTGTTCAGTATATACCGGGAATCCCCAACTTTTCTCACTTGCTGTTATCGTAGGGTACTGCTCACGCTGCCTTCCACGGTGGTGCAGTTGCTAAAAACATAGGAAGCGAGACAACCAATGAATAAGCATGAATCATTGTCTTGAACGAGGACGTCAATGAGTCCTGTTGAATCAGACTCAAGTCGAGACAGACGGCTGTGACACGGCAGGTTAATGATGCATTCACGTGCCCCTCAGATGGTCCCATATTGGTGTTTGGCTAATGTAGCAAATGTTGGTTTATGAGAACGGACAAAACAAGACACTAAAACACCCTGTAGAGCGAATTCTCAGTAGATCAGAGCTCTTTCACATTACACATAGTCATTTTCACCATTGTTAATATAAAAATATTGATAAGAGCAGCTTCAAAGATTCTTCTTTATTTATGCTGCTTTTCAGCCCGTTCTCATTCCCAGGGCGTCAAATACCGACGTTTTGTCATGGCGGTCAGCATTAGATGTATGAGACGTACCGGGTTTTCCATTAACTATTCCATCCGTGGCAACAGTAAGCACTCAGGGAAAATGCTCCGGGAGTGTGGTGACGTTTAAAGAGCAAAAAAGACACATACTAAGGGCGGGTGGGCGGGAGGAGAGGTGGATGTGTCCAACAAATATAAGGCTGTCATCCAGGAGACCGCTGTTCATGTCCCGTGTTCACAACGTTCAGTGTCTTTTTTTTAAGCCCAACCATGTTTTTTTTTCCTAAACCTAACTATAGTGGTTTTATTGCCGGAACCTAAGCAAGTGTTTTTGTTTACTTAACAACATTAAGCACGTGTTTACTGTGACGGAAAAGTGACACTAAAGGGTCTGAAAAGCATCAGTATGTCAAATGTTGGGATGAGAACACATTGTACTTTTAGACTAGGTTTTAGCACTTCCCATTGTCCCATAACTCGCCTGTGAGTTGTCGCTGTTCAGCAAAACGTACACAGGCTCCCTTTAACATTTTGTACGATTAGTTAGTACATCCTGCTACCGTCTGCTCCTAATCATGTCGCCCACAACTTGCGTATCAAACTCTGGATTTTAACGCTTGCTCTAATCTTTGTTATGTCCGGAAAAACTATTTTTAAAGGCATAAATATTTTCCCAAGATGTTGATGCTCCCGAGTTAAGGCTAAACATTCCGCAGGGAAGGCCATCGTCGGCCCCATCGGTGCATCCCGTGGCGGGGGGTGCAGCGGTGGCGTGACTGAGAGTCACAGACTTCAGGTCAGAGAGGAACCGACTGTTCCCCTAACGCTCCCCAAGGGTAAAGCCTTGGACTGCAGCTACTGTTTGTTCTACAAACTGAACTTATTCGATGATTGTTTCAAACGTCTTACATTAAACATCAGTTCTGCTTCAGATTGAAGAGTTTTTTTCTTTTACCAAAAAACACACTTAAATTAAAATAGGAGAAGCCTTAACTCACTTCTTTAGCTGTGAGTATCCAGTTTCATGAAGAATAGTGTCTCAAAATATTATATTGCCTATACATTACAGTCAACATTTACTGCTTGTATTGATGGTTTAAAAGAATAAAACAAATGTTAAGTCTCCCTATTACATAACTCATAATTTACTAGCATTGTTTCGGTAACGTTAACCCTACTTATCATTTTTGGACTAGAGTATCTGACACCTGACTGCTTATCGTACCTTATTTTTTAAAATACACACTCCAAATATAATGCTTTGTGCTTGACTTAGTGAGCAACAAGACTTATTGTTTATTCAGATGCATAAATGTTGAAGGAATGATTGCCAGCATAATCGGTTCTTTTTTAAAGACCGCCGTAGGCATAATACGCCGCTGCATGTTATGACAGATGTAACACCAATATTATGACAGCACGATGGAGTGTTTAAAAGACATTTCAGAGGTAATCGGATAGAGAAGATAAATTTGCAGTTCCAATCAATTTGCATTGTGTGTCTGCCTACATGTGCAGATGAGTAGAGATGAGTTTGTTATATCATCACCAGAAATGTGACAAACGCTTGGAGAGTGTATTCCCTTCGACACACTGCTGGGACGGCGTTGTAGAGAGTGTTATGAAAACACTACGGCTCTTAGATGGATGGAGTTCATTCATACAAACACACACGCACGCACAGATTTACGCACTCGTACGGTTTCAGTTGTCATTCGCTTCAGCTGGCAGGTCATGTAAGAACAAATGCTTATGTACAAGGACGGCAGCGGGGAGTTCACCTCTTTAAAGAGAGTGGGAGTACAGAAGAATTAAGGCAGAGGAGAAAACATTCAACAGTGAAGGACAAAATCTAGATAGTGATACTGAAGAACAATAAATAATAGCAATACACATCAAAACACAATTAAAGACAAGGCAGAAAAACAGAGGGAGCATATCAGAGGTGCAGAACAGCAATGAACTAAAAATGAAAGCATGTTTAAAAAACAGGTGAACAGACAAATCTAATTTAATGTAAAGTCAGTTATTCAGTACAGAGTAGACTAAAACTACAGGCCTATTCTGCTGTACCTGCAGTAGGTTAGGTTTGGCAAAATAATGCATGGAAGTCATGGGTCATTTTGTGTTAATTGAAGAGCTCAAAGGACCAAATTAGCCCGCTAGGGAGCCCTGAGGCAAAAATAAGATGTGGGCCGAAATTGAGCCCTCAAATACATCTTATTCCCCCAACCCAATTTACTCCCAGTAAGCTACTAATATTTCTAAAACTGCCCCCTCTTAGTTGATTAATTAATTTCTTATTTATACCATTCTGGCATTTACATTTAAGACACTTAATAGATGCCACTTCTCAGCATTTTCTATTTACTTATATGCACTATGGTTATTTCTCATATATTGCACGTCTTGATGCAAATATTTGTACATATTTATTATATTCTCATTTTGCAAAAAATCTAAATGAAAACAAATAAAAAATTTAATTTGCAGACCAGATTTAATGAATTCTTAACATGTAGAGGCTTATGCAATTGGGCTGTATGTGGCCCCATTATCAGTAACAAAAGCACCATAGATGTGGGTTATTAGGGGCCTAATACGTCTACTACGTTGTATAAGTGAAAGCAAAACTTAGTTTCAAAAGTCAATGTGAAACTTAACACAAAGACAACTACATGTTGTTGGTTTCACACAGGATGTGAACCCCAGCCTCCTGGGTGAAAGTACTGTATTTTATCTCCCATCCGTCTTCCCACATGGAGCTTCACACTGTCTATACTACAGCGCATGACTTCCGCATCTGCACAATTACTACGTTCGCTAGAAGTCGCTGTCGTCTTCTTTCCTTACCTTCTTTCAGTGATTTATCATGTGAATAGATTTTAAAACCAACTAGTGGGCGTAGTAGGCCCCTATCTAGTCATGCTTAGCTTCTGTTTAGCTGTAAGAGCTGTGACACTTTCATTGGTATCACTTTTTTTTACTACAACTGACAGCATGTGCTTCTCATTTTTTCTTTTTTTTTCAATGCTTTCAGCAACACAAACAACTTTCTATTTACCTCCATTGTTTTGGGGTGGAGGCAGAATCCTCAGTTGTATATCTGCGTGGCTGAATACTATCTGAATAGATACCACTAGAGGTTTACTGCAAAAATATGTTTGTTTCACGGGAATAGAAATTAGTCAGGAAATGATTCTATCAAAATAAATGTTGCTCCACAGTAGAAAAGACTTTAATAATGAGTCTCAGTGTAGAATCACCTGTATCACAGTGGCTATCAGTGTCCTGACCTCTCTCTATCTGTCCCTCTGGAGGTGTTGACACTCACCATGTTCCTCATATCTGGGAACAACCAATCCCTTCACCCCCTCCTCACCCTGAACAGCCCCCCTTCCCCCCTCCATGTTGCTGCCGAGGCCACAGGCCTCATGGGAACCGCCTATCTCTACCCTGCGCCCTATCAGATTGTTGACACGAACAGATACCCTCACAATGAAAATATTTTGCTTCTCCTTACGCTGACATTGGCCTACATGGACCTACATCTCTGCCCCCGTTGGGATAAACAGCTCCTGTGTAGTGTGTGTGTGTGTGTGTGTGGGCGGGTGTGAATGCTTGTGTGTGTCCGCATTTGCTGACAGGTGCATTAAATAATCAGCTTTGGCATTCTTGATATCACAGCCGTGTGTGTGTAATATAGTAATATGTGTGTGTATGTTTGGTCAAGGGGGCTTACAGTCAGTTAAGGGTGTGAAATGGGGGCAGAGGGCGCCGTGAGGAGTTATAGAGATATTATATGCTGCTATCGCTGCATGATGGATATTTGGCCTGCAGTCAGAAAGACTGTTGAAGAGTGAGAAGATAGAACAGGAAATAACAATCAAAACAAAACTAACCGGTTGGTGGAAAGTAGCTACTGGTGAGAGTCAAAGCAGAACAAGTGGAGACAGTTTCAACAACAGACAATACTGTACACTAGTGAGCTACATCTGGGTCTGAAAAGTGAAGCCAATGCAGAAGTGCCTTAAACTTGCATTCTCTCTGACAGCCAGCAGGGGGCGACTCCTCTGGTTGCAAAAAGAAGTCTGATTGTATAGAAGTCTATGAGAAAATGAGTCTACTTCTCACTTGATTTATTACCTCAGTAAACATTGTAAACATGAGTTTATGGTCTCAATCGCTAGTTTCAAGTCTTCTTCAATACAGCATGATGTTCATTTAGTAAATTATGGTCCCATTTAGAGTCAAATAGACCATAAAGCAGGGGATGCTTTAGGGCGTGGCTACCTTGTGATTGACAGGTCGCTACCACGGCGTTGTCCGGTCTGGGAGTTGTCCGTCTTACAACTTTAACCCTTTCACGGTGTGTTTTCAGTTCATGAAAGTTAATTATAACCTTTTTGGTTAACTAAAAATGTCTTATTCAGCGTTCAGTTGTACTTAGCTACATCCTCTTGTGTCACTTCTGGTTGCGAAAAAACAAAATGGCAATGGCCAAAAAGACAAACTCAAGGCTTCGCAACAGCAGTCCACAAACCAATGGGTGACGTCACGGTGACTATGTCCACTTCTTATATACAGTCTATTACACTAGCATCTGATCACCACAAATTAAATCAAAACATTAAGGTTTAGTTAATCTTCCCTGCATTCAATATTTATAGTTTATTCATTGGTGGAAAGTCGTTTTATCTTTCCCACAGTAGTTTTATTTAGTAAGCATGAACTCTGCACATTCTAAGATTGAAAACAATTTTTTTTTAAGTTCTTCACTATGTGCACATAGCAGAATGAATTACACACTCAAATATTCACTCAATCTATCCAACTGTACTAGTAAAAAGGCTTGTTGAACTCCTCTTGCACAACACATTTGGGACAGTTTGGAGTAACATTATACTATGTTTTATTATTTCAATTAAATGGAGTAGTTTGAAACACGATTAAACTTTCCTCAAGAAATAGAGATCATCAATTGGTGCATTTAAATATTTTCACACAGCACATTCAACGCCTCTGGTTTAAACCAAATTAAGTTGTTGGTATCTCCACAGAGTGAAATATGCTCCAATGGTTCCCCTGGGACATATTATCACACGGGTTAGGAAGGCCAAGAAGTCTCTCTGTGTTTTGGAAAGTGGTAAATATGAGTCATTTATTATGTAAGAACATTCATTGTTCCCCAACTGTCCTACTCCGAAATGAGGATTATTTGCTTAATTTATCATAGTTACAATGAAGAGTGTATCTTACAGGTTTGACAGCAGCAAAAAACAGATAGCTATGAATGGAAATGTGTTCATTTCAGTAACAGTGTCTTCTTTACTTTAAAACATTTCAACAGCAGGGCCTGTTAAACATCTAAACAGTTACTTCTCACTGCCACTAAGAGCTGCCAAGTTTGCCAAATTTTTAATTCTAGCAGGTAAGATGAGAATCCGTCGGAGGTGGTGGCGACATTCCTGACTACAACCCTGAAAAGCTAAAGTCACTTCCTGTCTGTCCTCCCCTCCATCCAACACACTCCCCCTGGAGAATCTGCAGTAAAAACAAATCAGCCATCCAGGACCTCCGAGGAACCCCAGTGGCCCAATGCGTCCGTGGAGCTGCTCGATTATTTTTACCTGACACAGGAAAGAGCCCACTCATAATAAACGCAGGGCGAGGTGGTGACAGATCTCGTTAACCCTATTATGAATGAAAGGGGGAACGCGGTGCGGGGGGGCAGAGGGGTGTGAGGTGAACGTGTGCCTAGACGTCTCCCTGAGGTTCGGCCCTGACCTTTAGCACAACCTGATGGAGAACACACACATACACACTGTTTGTGTACCGGTGCTATCTTCAATGTATTTGAATGAGCCTAAAGAAACGGAAGACGCCAAGAGTGGGCCTGACCACGTTGTCCTGGGACCAAATCCTTGCAGCACATGTCAGTTCAGCCTAATACTTTACAAGCTACATCAACAGTAATCTTAGCCAGACAGATGTTAAATGTGTAATGAGAGACCAATCATACCTGATTCCAACAAACAGACAAAGAACATATGGCCACAATATGTGATGACAGACCGGACGAGCCACTGCTCCGACAGTCAGCGCTCACGTATCCGATGCCAACATATTTATAGACATTTGCAGACAGCACCACGCTGAAGTGATCTCTGGGTAATTGACATTACAGTACAGCTCAGTCAAGTTTCATGTTATGTTAGTTCACAACTAAATGGCACCGTCAGATTAATGCATGTTCGCAATTGGCCCCAACTACACATTTATGCCAATTTCATTGTTATCCACTCTGCTGCCTCTACTCAGTACATTGTGCAACCCCATCACCAAACCCCTTCCAATTCCCTGGCGAGCTTAGAGCAAGCTCTGCCATTAGACTGATAGGTCAGCCTTATCTCCACAAAATGATGTTCCCTTACAACTAAACTGCATTCTCAAATACGTTTTGAGGGAAACATATTTTCTCCCAAATTACAATCGCAGTTTTAAACAGTTTTAAACAGTTTTAAACACGTGGTTACTGTTATAAACAAAACATAAAACGCACAAAACTACTGGGGGCGGCTGTAACTCAGTGGGTAGCGCAGGTTGTCCTTTAACCACAAGGCTGGCAGTTTGCTCCTCCGATCTGCATTTTGAAGTGTCCTTGAGCAAAACACTGAACCATAAGCAGACTTACAAAGGTATTTGTGATACATAAAAGACAAACGTAATCTGCGACCAAATATGTTTTCTTCCAAACATAATTGAGGATGCAATATAGCTGTATGGGAACATCATTTTTATGAGACAGAGCTGTTTAGGTTAACAACAAAAGGTTTAAAGTCCCTGTAATACCAAAACATGTTGTTTCCTACCCCGTTGTTTTTCTGAAATGGCCTACAGCATATGGGTTTCTCAACATTTATTTCCCAATGGATAACCACTCACTTGCCCTGAGTTATCCAGGCATGATCAACAGATGTTGTTCATTCTCAATAGTGCTGGCAAAAAATGAACAAAACAAATCTTTTCAACTGGGAGTTCTTGAGTGTACTAGTACATACTGCTTCCAGGAAGTAGCCACAGCTCCGCTCTCCAACTCTTTCTCCTACTTCTCAGGTTTTATATTTCCAGACTAATTGTCAGGGACTGAAATGAAAGGATTACACCCTTAAACAGTGTTACAAACTCACTCAAGTACTGTGAGATAAAGTTTAGCTTTAAGCAGTGCAGGTGATGACTGACTGACAGATTTGCTGCTGAGATCGCTCAGTACTACAAATCCATACTGTATACTCAACCCGACTCGGCTGCTGCTGATAACAAGCTCCCGCACGTATAAGCTGGCCTTCCCGTACATGCTGAATTGTTGGAGTGA
Organism: Sebastiscus albofasciatus; assembly: GCA_916701655.1. Lineage (NCBI taxonomy): Eukaryota > Metazoa > Chordata > Actinopteri > Perciformes > Sebastidae > Sebastiscus > Sebastiscus albofasciatus. The sequence continues at coordinate 46,309 of CAKAOI010049520.1, forward strand.
CCATATATTAAGAGGTCTCAATTGGTATAAACTAAGGCATCATGACATTCAAATTTCCTGGTACTATGTCTTGATTCTCAACCCGGTCTCACAGGAAGGCGTATGAATAGTATGACATTACATTATAGTCTCATGAGGACGCATTTTAGGCTTTTCGTCATTTGTACGCCACGCAACAAAACTACTGTAACATCTGCAGTTAGTTTGAGGCAACAAAACCACTTAGTTAGGTTTAGGAAACACAGCATGGTTGAGCTTAAAATAAGTACGTAAACTAACGAAAATACATATGTTAACAATATAACAACACGTCACAAACGTCACTAACATAACTTACAAAACAAAACACCGGTCACTTGGTTAAAAGTCATGTGTTTGATGGACCCATCCACCTCGCCACCCGCCCGCCATAAGCAGTCTTTCTTGCTTTTTATTCTAAGTCACTAGCTCGTTGCGTTCTTATTGCATGCTTAATGCCTAGCCCATTATCGTGTCATTTATACGCCTTTACGTGCGGATGGGCTGTTTCAGTACTACAAACCCATACTGTATACCCGACTACTGCTGATGCCAAGCTCCTGCACATATAAAATGCCCTTCCTGTACATGCTGAATTGCTGCCTGTATGCTGAAGAACACCAAAGAGACCATATATTTAGAGGTCTCACCTGGTATATACCTAGGAAAGATGACACCTGAACGTCCTGGCACTACTTCGTGATTTTAGATTACGAGAACAAACTGGAGCCTTTTATAAAGATCACGTTTTTACAGGCCGAATACACTGACAATCTCAGAATAGCTTGACTAGTAGAGAAGAGAGCACTAATTAGGATGTTAAAAACAACAAAAAGGGACATGCGATAGGTGGAGAATCAAACACAATCAACACAAGAAGGAGGAAAACACGTCACACTGAAGCCAGTGTGGACTTGGCAGTTGGCCATTGTTCTAATGAGTGCCCATTAGGAAATGGACTGAATCCCTTTCAGAGACCTTAAACTAATTTCCTGAGGCCTGCCGACTCCTTTGAAGAAGGGGGGGGGCACTGAAAGGCTGCGTGTGCCACTGGGTCGCCAAGGTGACGGGACATCCCGGCAGGAAAAACAGGAAGTGAGGGCAAGGAGTGACTCTGATTGGACTCCTCCTCGCTCGCGTGCAGCCCCTTTCCCCTCTTTCATTTGTGGTAGACGTGTTAATGGGGCTGTGTCACTTTAAATAAACATGGCAACCATGTGAACATGCTTTGGGCATATATTTATTTGTCTCTCCATGCACATGTGATACCCATACAAACATTTCACCTACTTGACGATCACGATTGCATTTTGAATTCAAGGCTATAAAATAAATCCAGCCTCTTTTCTCCATGTCTGCTTTTCCCAGAACTCTTTGCCACTTCCACCCCCAATCCCACCTCTCAATGATAGGGCGTAATGCTGGAGGTCATTCTTAATCCAACTGTCTTTATTCTCTGTGTTATCTCCCTCTCTTCCTCCCTAGCGAGTCCTTGGACTAGTTATCAGACAACCTGCTCGTCTATTCAGAACACAAACTCTCAGGTTCATCAAGTTTAAAGAATCCAAACAATGAACGTGCTGCATATGCAAAATGGTGCACAAGATGTATCCTTTATTCTATTTAATGTATTCGTATTTACCTATTTAGTCATGCCTTAGAGTCATTTTGCTCAAACAGAATCAATCTGAGCCACTCAGGCTCTTTGAGATCACTGTAACCCAGCGTGACCCAAAAGAGAAACAAAGTTTTTAGGCAGATAAATGTCAAATCCTTTCTCTCAGAAGTTTAGCCATTGATCTCGACCCCCTCTGAAGTTGTAGTCTGGTGTAGCGTAGATGCGTGTATTAAAGACACCGTGTTTTGACATGTATAATAAAATGTTTGCTATTTCTTCCTGGAGGAAGTTATACAGGATCCCACCGGAGAAAAAGATGTGTGTGAACACAATGTACAACACTCATACCTTATATGTAGAAACACTCACACAAGGTTAAAGGACCTTTCTACCAATCTGTGTATTATTTAGTTAAAGCTGCACTTCTGCAATCAGAACAATGGGTCAAATGATTACATGCAGTATGAAGTGTGTTGCTAGTAGTGACAAACCAACGGAGAATTATCATCTAACTCAATCACCCCGTTCTTCAGTTTCTGTCAGATTTACGGGGCGTTTTTGCACCTTTCAGCTCATTGTTTTGATTTTACAACTCACAACTTTACTGTTTTGATTCACTCTCTTAGCTCTCATCAGCATCATTTCCAGTTACATGCCTAGCATTAAACGGCAGACAGACAAATTCAGCGGCTAGCTATCAAACATTGTGGTGCAATTAGCAGCTTAAGAGCCATTGCTGGAGACCAAAACAGAGACAAAAAGAGGGTGAATATTGGACTTACATTCGAACAACAAACACAAGGCTTTCAACTAGGAGACCGATGTTCGTGTCCCGTGCGTCACGTTTCACGATCACTTAACAATCAGCTATTTGTGTCCCAAGTTGACACAACATATTCTCACTCCAACTCGTCACACACTGACGCTTTGTCAGACCCCTCTGCATCAGTTTTCGGTCGCAGTAAACACGTGCTTAATGTTGAGAATTAAACAAAAACATTTGCTTAATTTAGAAATTTAGAAAACGTATTTGTTGGCCAAAATTACGACGTTTTTACAGTGAAAATGTGACTTGACATTGTGAACACAGGACACGAACAAACAGCTGATTGTAAAGTGAAAGTGAAACATAACGTACAGGACACAAGCAGCAGTCTCCTAGATGAAAGCTTTGTGTTTATTGGACCCATCCACCTCCCATCCCACCCGCTCTGTGTGTCTCTTTAAACTACGTCACCACAGCATTTTCTCGGAGTGTTTACTGTTGCTGCGGATGGGTTTCCATTGTAGTTAATGGAAAGCCTGGTGCGTTGCATACTGCCGCTAAAGGGTGCCTTGTGCGGCGGTATCAAACGCTGACGACCATGACAAAGCGTGGGTAATTGACGCCCTGGGAATGAGAATGGGCTGGTACACAATGTTAAGTTTCATTTTCACTTTACAAACGTAGTCATTTTAAGCCAAACTATGATTTTTTCCCCCCTAAACCTCAGCAAGTGTTTTTGTTTTAATTCACGTTAACCACGTGTTTACTGCGTCAGTATGTGACGAGTTGGGATGAGAACGTGTTGGAATTAAACAACAAGACTAAAAAAAGGATTTAAGCGTAAAACGAAGAAAAAAAAAACAGACTGTGATCCCAGCATAAATGCTTTGACTAGTGAGGTGTGAAGTTATGCTTAATCTTCATCTTCCTCTCCGACCCCCCCACACAGCTCACCTGAGACCCTGCTGCACCTGAGACATGGAGAGATGTCGGGGCGGTGGAGGGTCTGAGGGCTCGTCACAACATCGGGCTGCTCACACATGTCCAAGGACAAAGACCCCAACACCTGTGGGTGTAGAGGTCGGGGATGTGGATCGGGTGGGGGTCTCTGTGGGTGGATGGCAGGGAGGCGGAGAGGAGCGTATGAATGTTGCGGAGACATGCATGGTAACCGAGCTAAGTGCTCGAAGGCGTTTAAGAGGATGTGTGTGTGTTTGGAGCATAACTGGAGAGGGAAATGAATGAGAATGTGTTGAGCTGCAAGTGTGCCGCATATGTGTGTGTATGAGTGTGTGTGTGCAGTTCTCTCCACGTCGCTGCCTCTCCATACAGTCCAGGTGTGCGTTGGGGTCTATTGTCATCCAACTGGACTTATCGGCCCCTCTTCTCCCTGTCAGCTACCTGCCCTTTGATGTCTGGGAAGTCTTTCACCCTCTCTCCGTGTGGGTCAACATTCCAGCAGATACACACACACACGTACATACAAAAACACACCTGCATGTACGCGCACACACACATGGAAGAGAGGGAGGGATGAGGAGAGTGAAGGGAGGAATAACAAAAGAACAGGAGGGAGTGAAGTACAAGTAAACACTTGCTCTGTATCAAAGAGATGAGCTTAAAGCTGAGCTAAAGCAGAGTCAGCTGTGGAGAGCAACTCATCAGACGATGGTAGAATTCAGTATTCATCTAACTCACCACAGCTGGGTGTCGTGTTATACACATTATATTATAATAATGTGGAGGAAATGCTGCATCTGTATCTTTTGTTCGAATGCAACTTGTATATGAATCATGAAACTGAATCACTTCAACTAGCACAGGCTGGTCTCATATACTGTTTGTAGTGATACCTACGAAAAGAAATGCACTGTAATTCATGTAGAATTCACATAATCGTGAACCAGGAAATATAAAGAGTAGCTAACCCCACGTAGGGAGGAGGTCGGGGTGGTTGGGTGGGTCAAAAAATACCAGACATTTGCCCAAGAGACCTGCATTTGTGTCACGTGTGAAACCAGAAGTCAGTATTGATTTATTTGTCACGTAACTGACGTACTTTCTGAGTTATTTTAAGCCAAACCACGATATTTTCCTAAGCCTAACTAAGTAGTTTTGTTGCCTAAACCTAAGGAAGTAGTTTCCTGTAAAGACAGAAGTTTATTTTGAAAAGACTGTATGCATGTAACGAGCATAAAATTGACACGTGTTGCCCGACATTCGTAGGAAAACGAACGAAAAAGGAAGAATAACTTTTTCGTAAGATATCATACAAACCGATGTATGAGAATACGTTGACTAGCAATATGAAATAAAACAAAACAAAACAATAGTGATTCATCATCTTGAATAATTTAGAGCAATTCTTAACAGGATACAGAAAGAAAACTAATTAGAAATACTGAACAATGGTGGAAAAAGCTCACCTGCTGGAGCAGGCTTCCCATGTACCAGGGATGAGTCCTGACACCAGCGGCCCAGGTTCAAATCTGACCCGCGGCCTCTTTGCTGCATGTCGTCACCTCTCTCTCTCTAATAATCTTTTAAAAAAGGATGAAAACGGACAACTCCAAGATGGGAAAACACTGTGGTAGCGACCTGTCAATCACAAAGTAGCCACTCCCTAAAGCATCCTCTGCTTTATGGTCTATTTGACTCTAAATGGAACCATAATTTACTAAATGAACATTATGCTGTATTGAAGAAGACTTGAAACCAGCGATTGAGACCATGAACTCAGATCACAATCACGAATGATCACGTTGACAGAAGTCACTTGTTTCTTCGTCCCTCCATGTTTTTCAGTACAGACTTGCTGTGTCCGTACTGTACAGTGTATAAACCCATATATTATATCGCCATATAAACACAATGTTAAACCAGAGTTTCGTCTCCTGTAACACTCTTCCCTCCTCACATTGTGTCTGTCTGTGTCTGTGGTTGTTTTCTCAGTGCTCTTGATGACTAGTGCTGACAGATGACAGACTGTCAAGGGCCTCTGATCACACAAACAGCTTCACCAGCACACTTTCACTCACTGTTACACCCGCTTTTGTATACTCAGCTTGACTGACAGTCCTACAGAATGGAAGAAGATGAAGATTATACTAAAATGTATCAAGAGGAGCAGATGAATCTTCAGGATTGGACATGTTTTTCAGTTGAGAATCCCTCGAGTCTGAAAATCCATTTGTATTTGTGCTTCAGTGTCAGAGAGGGCTGATTTAAATGGTGTTTATTAGTGAAGAAACAGAAAGAAAGAGTGAAATATCAGTTTTAGTCTGTCAGGAAAGGAGAGAAGGGGTGGTCCTCGGGTTCAATTTTTCTATTTGACCTTTGTACTTGATGGTGTAGTTTTACGTTTCAGGTTAATTGGTGCAGAGATGACGCCTATGTGTGTGTGCTTCTGTGCATGTGTGTGTGTCTATGCCTGTATATAGCTCTGTCTTCCTCTCTCAGCCAGGTGCATGGCACTGCTGTGGAGCTTTTATCCCAGGCAGATCCCTGGGAATGTAGGGAATTTCTCCCAGACGCTCCTGGTCACAGTGCCCCGGCAGCTCCTACTCACCAACACACACCAACACACACCAACACACACCAACACACACACACACACACACACACACACACACACACACACACACACACACACACACACTAACACCTCCTCCATCCCACCCCCCCTTTAGCCCCGACATCATTGACAGACACAGCCCAAAGAGCAGACACCTGGCTTCACATGCACACACAGACACACACCCTGGGGAACTGCAGGGAAAGTCAGGGATCAGCAGAAACACTCTAGAGAAACAGGAGAAGACAGAAGGAACCAGATGCAAGATAGTACTCAACAAGAGAGAGAGGTGGAGGGTAAAGGGGGGCAAAAAAAGTGAGGCTGAAACAAAGACGAGGATCAACGACTGAAAGGTCAACATGTCAAAACAGTAAATCACATATAAACCACAAGAAAATGAATCGTACTGTATCTGAAAAGATCCGATGTGTTCAACATCATGATCAAGGTCAATTCCATGACCTAGTAGTCGATACCAGTACCAGTGAAATTCCACGATTCTCAATACCAATTTGATACCACATTAAAAAACAAAAGTAAAACAATGAATCCCTTCAACATCCACTCCTTTATTACCGTTTACGTATTGGTTTTTGTTAGGAAGTTAAATTCATAATTCCCTCTCTAGTATCTATTTTATATTGCTGTGAAAACATCTTGAAACAACTGTATTAATTCAAGTTTCTCACCAAAAACAGCATTTTACAAGATTATTATTATTAACGATAGAATTTACCTTAGCCCTATACTCATAATAGAGCCTGAACACATCATAATTTAAATCAATGACACCTCCCATGTTGAAATCAGCAGGACGATAGCTAGTTAACGTTAACTGTTAGCAGCCGGTAAGCATCTGATTGGTCGCTGGTTTTCTGCTTGCTGTTTCAAACAGGAAACAACATGGCTGCCTGCTTGTAAACCTTTTGTTATTTCGTCCAAAATCTACTTCTGAAAACATTTTAAGCAAGAAATAGGCCATGCCACTGCTGAATCTAGTTTCATTTTAGAACTAGATCGCCTAGTTTCACAACTTGGTCCAAGTTTCGTGAGCCGGATGCGTCACGCTTGACGGGCTCATTTGCATAACGGACTGTTCTCCCGGCTTTTCATTTTGAAAGAGCAACGGCCAACGAGGAAACTCCAACACTCAGCCGACCAACCGTATAACTTCATCACTCAGTGACAGACTTTGCGTTTGTACTGTAGGGCTGGCCTTCTGCAGTCCAGCCAAAAAAAGGATAGTCGATGGTGAGTTTACTGCATCTCAAACATATTTTCTATCATATCCGGGATGATGAGACGCCATTAGTCTTGAGCCATGACAGTCTCTGCGGTACTGTAGAAGAACCTATAGCATCAAAGTTCGTAAATGTGACACTAAATCACGCATGTTGCAGAAAGTCTGGGTGAGGAAGAGTTAACTGACTCTCCCGGCCTGTCAGTGAGGGCGCGGCCTGCCTGTCAGTCAGGACTTAACACCACCTGAGAGTCCTGTCAGCCTCACTTCCTCTCCTTTCTACTGCCTGCCAATCAACCCGCCACACCGCAAAACCACACGTATGTGTGTGTGTGAGAGAGAGTGTGAGCGTTGATGTCGTCACATGTTTACGTGTGCGGTTTATATGGATTGAAAATAAAGATTACAGAAGAATAACATGAGTTTGGGCTTCGCTACAAGTCATGCCAATTAAGGGAAATGAATTGGAAGCGAAACGTGAGAAAAAAAAAAACCCATCAGATAATGTGAAAACAAAACACAGTGTGGCTGCAGAAACCTGTTGCTCGCAGCTCTACCGCGGCATTTCTCCTTGTTGTAGCACTGACTGGCATGTGCGATAATAATATCTTGTCTCAATTCACACGCTGAAAGAATGAAAATCATTTAGCTGGTGGGAAGAGTGCTGCTTCTATCTAACACACACACACACACACACACACACACACACACACACACAAGGTTCATTATCTAAACACCGCAGGGCATGGTTCTCCACTCCCCTCCTCTTCTCTGTCTGTGTCTGCACCTCTGAGGCCAAGGCAAACACTAGGTGTGTGTGATACACTCATATCTCAACACACCTCCCCCCTCCCTATTCCCCAGATGTGCTGAGACTTAAAGGCAGGTGGTGTGTGTGTGTGTGTGTGTTGGAAGCATCATATCCACTGAAGGAATCACACTAACCTCTCATTGTTGCCTCTAACAGGCATAACATCTTCATATTATCACACTTTATGTGAGTCCAATTGATTTTCTATTAAAGAACAAACTACTTGTTTGCAGACGCTGCGTTAAAAAGAACAGCATCTGTCCCTTGTTGTCTTCACCGACCGCTAGAACAAGTAGATTCAGCTGGAGGAAGTGCATGAGATTGACAACAAAGGAAAACGGGTTTGAAGACTCAGAAAATGGGTTTTAAAAAAAGGCGGCGAGTACAGCTTGTCAGCGGCGCTGTAGCCGTGCAGCTGTGTGGTGTCTCTGTCAGTCGGATGGTCTCTGTTTCACAGAGAATTCCTCTGTGGCTCTCTAATAGGCTGACATCCCCCCCCCCGTCTTACAATGCTGACCTGCTATTGGTTCCCTCGGGGCCGTGGACCTCCCCCACACTCAGATACTCTGCACTTAAGAGTGTGCGTATGTATGTGTGTCTGTGTAAGAAAGTCAGTGTACACCTGTCTGTTGTTCTGCCAGTCATGTTAAAAAAATGTGTGCGTACAAGGAATCTCTCATGAACAGCCGCTTGACACACAAAAGTCTCAAGAAAACTGAGGAAGAAGAGAAAGGCCGAGGGGAAAGATGAAAGTCTGAGCTGTTTTCTCTGAAGTGGAGAATCTGTCCTGCTTTACGCTGCGGTCACATCCTGTGGGAATAACCGTCTTTATAAAGCAACAGTTTGGAAGTGATCATGCATGTGAACTTGCTTGAAAGCACCATGATGCTGTAATTGAAGTTTTCTGTTGACCTCGGATGCTCCTGGTCAGATTTTTAACATTTAAAAACACGTGCAATTGAGTTGTATAGCATGACAAGTACTGCAATGTCACTGTGTACTGCCATACTGTGCAACAACATGATAATATTGTTTCTTTGTTGCTTTTATTCAGTTCCTACAAATGACACATGGGCAGATTTGAAAACATCCACAGCTGGATCTCACAACAAAAACTCTTTTAGAGCTCCAACTGACCCCTATACTCATACAACGGTTCGTATGATATCTAATGAAAAGTTATTCCTAATTTTATTGTTTTATTATGAATGTCCAGCGTCAATTTCTGCTCCAGTCTTTTCAAAATAAACTTCCGTCTTCGCAGGAAACAACTTGTTTAGGTTTAGGAAAAAATCGTGGTTAAGTTACACCTCACCAGAAGTGGTTATGCCATACAGGAAGTGGTGTGACTTAAAATGGAGGTTCGGTGACAAAAACTACTTAGTTAGGTTTAGGAAAAGATAGTGGTTTGGGTTAAAATAACAACGGAAGTGGCGTAACTTAAGTTCACACGGGGTACGAACACCGGCCTGTCTGGGAATTTTTGACCCACCTATCCACCCCGACCTCATCCCTATGTGGTGTTAAAACTGGAGACTCTGCTCTCTGACCTGGGTCACAAAGCCGAGTCGGTCAACACGGGTTAACCCTTTCAAACACACAATCAATGCTGGTTCAACCCTGACTGTACGTTCAACACCTTGTTTGTCAGCGTGAAGGAGTACAGCATCTGCTCCAATATGGCTTAAATCCACGTAAAGCTTAAAAGGCTGATCCAATCGGAGAGCTAACAGAACCGGAGCAGAACACAACAAAGCTTTAATATTACAAAAAGCTTTCTAACATGAGGCAGACCAAATGATTTATGCCTTCAGCAAGTCAGTCAGAGGCCACCACAGTTGAGAAATTATAGCGGTAATTACCAACCAAGCCCCAAAACCTCATCAGTTCCTTTTTAATGGTGGGAACAGGAAACTCATCAACAGCTGAAAATCTGGTATAAACAGGCCGCACATGACCCTGACCCACAACCTGACCAATATATGTCACTGGTTTTTTCAAAACTCACATTTCGCTTACAGTCAAATGAGCAAATGAACATCTAAATCTTGAAACGATTCAGAATTCTTCAGGCGACCGTGCAGTTCAACAGGCGTTGCCACATCCCCCCCCCACTAAATACTGACTGCACCACTGTACAAGCAGTCAAATGCACGGACATAATCTGGTTTCACAAGTTTATATTGGCTTCTTTTCCTTCGGTCGGGAGTAGCAATTAGGTTTTTTTCAGATAGCTGATGTACTAACTACAATATATGGCCCAACAAACTTTGCTAATCCTTGGTCACCCTCACTAAACTGACGTGTCCCAGAGCGCCGGTCATATGAATGCTTCATTCTGGCCTGAGATTTTGCCAATTTTTTGTTTTGCCAATTGACCAGCCACATAAAGCCTGTCGGAAACCGTTTACATAATCAATCAAGTTCGGAGGTGGTTCAGCTGCAATCCACTCATCCCGAAGCACAGCCAAAGGTCCACGTACCTTGTGACCAAAGACTAAGTCATTAGGACTGAACCCAGTACTCTCTGTCATGTCCAGACTGCCTCACTCTCATGTTAGTTTTGTTGCGTTGGGGACATCATATCCAGTGATGCTGGTATTGTTTTCACCTTGTGAGTCTGTATGTGAGTCATCAATGTAAAATGTGGTCCTGGAGACACCTACTGTATCAGGAACTACCACAAAAGCAGTTTTCAGTACTTTGCCAGGTGTTTATGTGTCTGTCCGTGGACAGATTTTGTCACCGTGATATCGTCGCAACTGTGTAAGATGCAGTCACGAAACTGTACAGGTGTGTTGTTCGTCTTTCGGCTGCTCCCGGTAGGGGTCACCACAGCGGAGCATCTGAGATCTGATTTTATGATCCGCATATTTGATTTGGCATAGTTTTTTACGCCGGGATGCCTTATGCCCCTACATGTTTTGGTGGTGGGAGAAACCGGAGAACCCGGAGGGAACTTGCAAACAGGGAGAACATGCCAACTCCACACAGAAAGAACCTGGAAATCTTCTTGCTGTGAGGCGACAGTGCTAACCACTGCACAAACGTGTCGAGTTCAAAGATGGCCGTGGTCCGAACAAGGGGAGCAAAGGTGCCATTGGCCCCTCCACTTTATGCTTCAGGCCCGATTTGGTGCCACAAAACTTTATAGGTGTGTAGTTGAGATCGAAGTGAAGGCTGAGTTCGAAGATGGTTGTGGTCCGAACAAGGGGGCTGGATGTAGGGAGTAGGAGTAGGAAGTGGGGAAGGGGCCAATCCCCCCCGCCCCCCTCACTTTATGCCCCTGGCCTGATTTAGCATCGCGGCTGGTGTGATCCCATCCCAAGATGGTGTCTAGTTGAACTTGTTACTATTATTAGCTGTAGTAGCTGCAGTTGTTGTGGTGTACTTAATGTGTTTGGCCAGTCAACATGTCCTCCATGATAAAGACGTGCTCTGCCCTGATCTGCTACCCTACTTACCTTCACATTTGTTAACTGAGATTGTGCTATATGTTAACTAACCATTTGTTCTTCTAATCACTTGTTTTGGCTACAGGCTGAGCAGAAAGAGAGGGAGGACTGAAACAGTCTAACATCTGTGGCTCTAGCTTCACAGAAGTTCAGGGTTCAGCCCCAGACTGAACCCCCAGACTGTCAACAGCAGTTTTCTCCACCTAAAAGTTTAACCCTCATCGCCACATATGAGCCTGGGAGGCAACTGCCTGCTTGTAATCACAATAAACCTGGAGCCACCATCATTCATAAACGTTTTGCCCACCGTTGAGTAGGAATTTATGAAGGTGAAACAACAGTGAATCTGAAAACAGCATTTTGAGCCAAACATGGGCGTGAGGTTGTATTTTTATCAATACCTCCAGGGTCAGCGCTACAAAGAAAATAAAGGAGGAAAGGGTTAGCGTGAATGTTAGTACGGAGGAAATAAAGGACAGGAATCTATCACAGAGATTAGCACTGACAGGGCTCTGACAGCAGATCTCACAACAGAAAGAGAGAGGAGGAGAAGAGGAAGAAGGAGAGGAGGTTTATCTGTTGCTTATGTGCTGCTGACAGTAATAGTCTATAGACGAAACATAAAAAACACCAGGGGTAGTAACATTCTGGCGTGGATACAGGGTACGAAAGCTACATGCTAACAGCACAATACGGTGAATACCATCTTGGGTTACTTGAGGTATTTCCAGTAGAGCAGTGACATGGGGACATACTGTATAAAACAATACACTCTCCTGAGTCATCCTCTTAATGAACACTAACAGGAAGCGGGCAGATGGATGGAGAGGTGAAATTAAAGGAGGGAACACAAGGACTCTCCTCTTTGGCGCTTAACAATCTCTCCATCATCGTCATGTCATCACCCAATTAAAAGGTTAGGCCGTGTTTATTCTTTCTATTAGCAAGATTTGGAAAACATCAACAAGCACTTATTACCAAGACTCACCGCCTGCAGGCAAACGCCACTGCTAATTGTAGTGTGTGTGTGTGTGTGTAAGAGAGGGAGGGATGAATCTCTGGAGACAACACACTGCTTGTTTTTCTACATTTTACATCACAAGGAATGTCACCTTTAATTTTATTGTCACGATTCCTTTAATAGGATGTGTTAATTAGAAAATAAAACTTGTAAACCAACTCCAAAGGCAAACCAGCTATATACCATGACAAGGGGAAGCAAATTAAATTATTCTTTACTCCTTGTGTGACTAATTAGCCGTGTTTCCATTCACATATTTATACATATATTTTGAAGTATTGCATTAGTACAGCAGCATGGACACGGCAAAATTCAATTAAACTTCCTGAATTGCTATAAAGATTCTATGCTCACTTGAGGAGGTTTTTGCCAATTGACTGATCAGCTGTTTCAGCTACCGGCGTCTTCTTGGATATTCAACGTGCAAATCTTTGTCTGCGTCTCCAGATGGCCAATATTAGTTGACATGAAAGAACAATTAAAACTTGCCCAATTGACACAAATTCCTAAAGACCTCTCTCAATATTTCTAGATGGGTTAGATGACCAAACAGACTTGTTTTGTTTCTGGTTCGTAACGTCAACTTCTTCAAGCCTACAGCGCCAACTTCTGACCAAACTCTGTCTGGGTTTATTTTTGCTCCAAACCAGTTAATGGAAACGCGGCTAATTTGCATTTCATTTTTTTGCAACATTTCAAAAGTTTGCTTAAAATTCGCTTGACAATGTATGGAAACATGGCTAGTGATGCATTCAAATAATCCTACATGTTAAGACTGAATATACTATAATATACCTCTATAGCATCATTATTAAAGGAATAGTTTGACGTTATTGGAGAAGCGCTTATTTTCTTTCAAGCCAACCCGTTTGATAAGAAGATCAATACCACTCTCATGTCTGTACGGTAAATATGAAGCTACAGCAACATAAAGACTGGAAACAGTCTGGCTCTGTCTGGAGATTTAAAAAAATCCACCTAGCAGCACTTCTAAAGTGTATTACTCAACATTGCAACACTTTGTACTGATTAAACAAGCGAGATATAACGTGTTAAGTAGTGAGCTTTAGAGGTGCTGGCAGGTGTTTTCCTTTGGATACTAGCTTAGCTCAGCATAAAGACTGGAAGCAGGGGGGATACAGCTAGACGCGCTCTGTCCAGAGGAAACAAAATCTGCCTACCAGCACTTCTAAAGCTCACTACTTGACCCTTTATATGTCAGAAATCAAAGTATAAATCATCAATTAGTGAGTTTTAAAGGTGCTGGTAAGCAGATTTAGTGTACTGGCCAGGCTTGCTTCCTCCTGTTTCCAGTCTTTAAGCTAAGTTAAGCTAGTCATCCGCTGGTTTTTGTTTCATATTTACTGTACAGACATGACGGCTGTGTCCAAAATGATTCACTCATTCACTACTCGCAATCCAGCGAGTTCTATGTAGAGGACTATACATGTATAGTGAGCTCATCGGCAAAATGAAAAAACACTTTCGGACACTACTCAGGTAATTTTTTCTGCGCCGTTTTACGTCGTTGCTGTCGCACAATTGAAACGCACCAGATCAACATCAGCTTGTAGACCATCCATAACAAATTCCGACATGTATTTTTGTTATAAATACATATCGTAAGCTATTATGTTGAGGTGTCTCTTAGCCAAATGCTCTGTATTAATTTAAGTTCCCTCAGTAATGCAGCGTATACTGTAACTCTAGGGATTTTATTGTGAAAGGTAAGGAAGGAGCAAAGCTGTGATGCGATGCAGTTACAAGCATATTTTCTCAAATGAATAAGTACTTTGTGGCCGTTTGTGTTGTGATGCGCCGCTCTGCTCACATTAAATACATTACTCATGAACTTATCGCAGTCGTGTTAGTCTCTCTCCTCTTGTCCATCAGTGCAATTCGTGATGGTATATAGTGCTCAGTTAGTAGCCATTGTTGTCCACTACTTTCAAGATGCATTGTGGGATACTTTGGGTCCACATAGGGTATACAAATTCTCACTATACATTTTGACAGCACTAGAATATGGCGTCCACTATATACTTATACTATATATACTATATACACTATATACTATATACACAGCTGAAGTAAATAAGTGAATTCCCCAATGTGTCGCACTATTTCTTTTAAGGATACTCCTTCCAGTCAAAGCTGACTCAGTCACAACTGTATAATTAGAAGCAGTTGTTTGTGGGTCTTTGTCTGAGTACAGTATGTGTGTGTGTGTGTGTGACCACGGCAACATGATAAGCAGGTACATTTGGGGGCGGAGGATAAAACACCTCAGCCTGTCTGTATCTCTGAGTCACAGTCCATCTTCTTTCGTCTCCTTCCCTGAACTCGTCTTGTTGGGTCCAGATAGGCATCTCCCCCACATCTCAGACACACACACACACACACACACACACCATCACAGAGCAAGTTAGCCTCGGTATGAGAGTGTGTGTGTGTGTGTGTGCACATGAAGTTATGTGTGATTGAATCTCAGCAGAAGAGATAAGGTTGGTATTATGATGATGCCGTTTGTGTGAAAGTGCGAGAGTGTGTGTTGTGTGTGCTCGTGGTCTGCAAGCACCTTGTACGTACACGTGTGTGAGCGAAGGAGGAAGCAAAATACTCTGCAGCGCGATGGCGGCGATAAGGGCGGGTGTGTGTGTGTGTGTGTCACCAGGGAGGTGGGATGGGGTTCAGTGGTAGGACACGCTCGTCCATGCTGGTATTCGTGAGAGGCTCCCAAATACCAGGGCGGGATGGGAGGAGG
Source organism: Sebastiscus albofasciatus (assembly GCA_916701655.1). NCBI lineage: Eukaryota > Metazoa > Chordata > Actinopteri > Perciformes > Sebastidae > Sebastiscus > Sebastiscus albofasciatus. Next base: position 61,576 of record CAKAOI010049520.1, read on the forward strand.
GAGCAGGTGGGATGGTGGTGGGGAGTTGTAGCAGGGAAATGCCCAAAGCCTGGTGCTTTATCTCTCCAAGCAGAAGTGAAGCACGCTGGCACAAAACAAAGCAACAACATGTCTACTCTGAGCAGCAAGTCTCTAGTCCATCCTGCAGGGAGACGAGTTCATAAGGTAAGTGTGTTAATCAACTCAAGCTTTGTTCATACTTCATACGCACATGCTTCTTCACATCTACCACATCTGGGTCCCTGCACCAATTACAGTTTTTCACCAAAACCATCAAAATAACAGTAAATATCTTGAGAAGAGTTGAGGAGACAAGACACAGGATATTGTCCAGACACGCCAACAGACATCAGAGAACTAGCGGTGACGAAGGCCACCAGTTGAGTCGCCTCCAGTCGCCTTTGTTTTGGGCGAAAAGTTGCACTCAAACACACCGCGAACACCACAACCGACGGCCGACTACCACGTACGTTCTGCACCTGCGTGAGAGGAAATAACTCTCCACACGAGCAGGCAGCCGTAGTCTGTATTTAAAAAGTGAAACCGGAAGACCGAGGACGGCGGATATACAAGCCGTTTGCCGACCATTTTCACATCACTCTCACTCACCACTTTCCAGATGGCCATGTTGTTGTGAAAATATCCGTGTATTGGAGTGATCAGATGAGATGAAGATGAAAAATGAGATGAGCCTTCTGTGTTTTTTCTTCTTGACTTTACTCGTTGGCTCGCTTTCCTCACTTCTTTCTCTTCTCGTGCACTGATTCGCTTAAGCTGAACAGCCAATCAGAGTGATTTCTCTCACTGATGGGCGCCGCTGATTGAACATGCTGAATCGGCCGAAAAAACTCCGGCAGACTAGAGCTGACGTTGTGGGACACACCGCAAAAACTAGGCCGACGGACGCTCACCGACGGCCCCAAACTGTCCGACGGCCGACCATCGGCTTGGTGTGTCAGGGCCTTAAGAGTGACTATTCTGATCATAGATTTCCCTTCCTCCATGGTTACCTCCTCAACTATAGAATTCTGGCCTTAGTCATATCTAACAACCAAAAATCTTTTCAGATGGAGGTCCCTGAAGCAAAATCTTATCAAATGGGGGTCCGTGACCGAATGTGTATCGATCTAACACTCCTTGACACAAAAAAGGTTGAGAACGACTGTGTTAATGTGTATAAGCCCGCCATTCTCTGTGAGTGTATGCATGGACCTACGTATATACAGCAGTATTAGGGCTTTCATGTATGTGTGTATGTGTGTGTGTGTGTGTGTGTGTGTGTGTGTGTGTGTGTGTGTGTGTGTGCGTATGCTGCAGCAGGTGTCAGCAGTGACAGAAGGGGGGGCCCCCGTCTGAGCAGACTTTGGCTCTGAGCTGAAGTGTGAAGTGACACTCAGTACTAACACTCTCAACCTAATTGCTGCTGCTCGCAGCTGTTCTTCAACAAGGCACACACATGCATAATACACACACTCCTGTGTATGCTCATGAAAATGGTGCAAACTCATATAGAGCCAAGCAAAGAATGCACAGAGAGAGAGCGGGTCAATTTTGGTGACTTGCTGTGTGCTAAAGTTGGAAGAGAAGCGTAACAGGAGTAGTATCACTGACAATGTTGGCATCAAGATGAACACAGTTTGTGCTGTTTAGTGCACCTGCTCACATCAGAGGTAGGGCATATAGCTAAATGTGATTTAGCATGAGTGTGAAGTCCTCTTGTGCATATGATTGTAACATAGAACTGACTGATGAACCAAACTGCCAGTCCCTTGAGGTGGGAAAAGCACTGCTTTTAAAGGTCCCATATTGAGGAAAGTGAGATTTCCACGTCTTTATATTATAAAGCAGGTCAAGGTGCTTTATAAATACTGCGAAAGTATCTAAACGGAGAAACGCACACACTCCTCAGAAACTGTGCCTTTAAACAAGCCGTCAGGACTTCCGTAAGGTTGTGATGTCACAACTATACAGTCACTCCGTGAATTCCCAACTGCAGTGACGGTGGGAATACGTCGACAGCGCAGATGAAGACCAGAAACCGCCGACCAATCATAGCAGACTGGGCTTTTTACAGACGGGGGCCTTAAAGAGACAGGCGCTAAAACGGAGGGTTTCAGACAGATGGTGAATACAGATGTATTCAGACAGACAGTATGAGAAAAATAATGTGTTTTTTGAACATTAAAGCATGTAAACATGTTCGAGTAGTATCCAACCAGCTGATGATGACCGGTTGGAAAATTTCACCCAACCCTATGTCGTATCGATCTGAAACTGAAACGAGTTCTAAAATTTGACAGCAACGAGATGCTTGGCTCACAGAGGTCATGTCATGAGTAAAGGCATGAAGAAAGTCGTTCCTCATTGAACTTTTGCTATAAGCTTCATCTACACACCACCAGCCATGATTACCAACAGCGAAACACGGCTAAACACACACACAGACACACACACACAAGGCACAGGAAGAGAGTGATGAGGCGTCTGACAGGACCAAACAAAAGCCGTGCCCCTAAACAAACACGCAAACACAATGAGCATTGAGAGAGCTGAACACACACGAATGTTAAGGTACTATAAGTAGCTCCGATGTAAAGTCAGCTTATCTGTAAAACTCTGTTTGTGTGTGAATCTGTGCATTTAAACCCAAAGCATATCCTGCCTTGTTCCAACTAAAGAGCAGGCTACGGAGCATGTGTGTGTGTGCTGTGTGTGTGTGTGTGTGTATGTGTGTGTGTGTGTGTGTGTGTGAGAGAGAGAGAGCGTAAGAGAGCTGGTTATGTTTTATTATTTCTGTAACAAGTATGAAAACAAACAATCAAGTGCTTGCTGAGATGTGCGTGTGCTTGCGATAAAAGCCAAGACCATTATGAAAGTGTGTGTGCAAGTTGCAAGTGTGTCCGATTCATTATTTTGACAATGAATATGAAAACAAACTTAGTGCTTGTTGAGATAGGCGTATGAATGTGTGTACATGTTTTTAAAAAGTTTTCACTCACACACGTTCACACAACCCAAAACAATCGGGGCTCCTCATATTCAAGCCAAATTATTGAGTGTGTGATATCCATCTGCCGGCGTGTGGCACCGCGAGGTGAAAGAGAAGCCCAACAGAGGGATGAACGGGGGCGAAAGGTAAATATTTGGTCTAGTTAAAGTGCTGGTGTTTACGTTAAGAGTAGCGGAGCTGTTTGTTTGAAGCCTCTCTCCCCTTCCAGTGTGTAAACTTGGCTACCAGATAAAGACTCGGCCCTGCTCGCCTCCCAGAGATGAAGAGAAGGAGAGTGAGGGAAGGATAACAAAATAAACACAAAACAAATGAAGGAGTGCTTTTCTAGCAGCTCCTATCTCTATCAGAAACATTTACTGTACCGTGGCACAACAAATAATGAAGTGACAAGTGAGCAAAACATAAATAGCACTACTGCGGACCTACATTGAAGACAAAGACAGGGAAACAAAAAGAAATGACACAAAGGCAGGCAAACACACTGATAAAGAGATCCGCTGAAGAAAATATGTAATTCCCACGGGCCTACAGCACCACGTCCAAATCGTTCTGGAAAAATATGTGTTTTGGCCGAGAGAGAAATGCAGGAAAAGGTGATAAAATGAGGCGTTAGTGGGGATGGATGAGGACAGGAACATGCAGACGGGGGAGAAAGAGAGGCAAAGAGACGGAGATGTGAAGATAGAGAGCCGGCCAGAAAATGGAGAGGTTCAGTCGGGCCAAAGATGAAGAGATAGCTCCGCCAATAAGGTCCAGAGTGTGAAAGAAAGAAAGAGGCTTTTCTGTGGAGTTCAGAGAGGCTGTCAATCCAAGAGAGAGCACGATCCAACAGAATATTTATTCAGCTAATAGAATAAAAAGAGGGAGAGGAGGAGGGGATGGATGGAGGGGAGTTTCTATTTATATGCATGTGTACCAGGTACAAATAGTGTACAAATATACTCTGCATGTGAGCCCTGTTGCTTCTTTTAAGCAAGCTTCATCATGTGTGTAGGCCCGTGCTTGGTTACTTCACAATAAAAGCCAGTAAAAACATTATTCCAATGTGGGTCTTTCCAACACATTCTCACTCACATCTCGTCAGATACAGCTGTTTGGTCAGTGCTCCTCGGTATCAGAGACCGACGCAAAGGGTACCCCTCTTGCGTTACTTTTGGACGGCCCAGGAACGGCGTGTCAATATACGCTTGTTACATGTATAGTGTCCTTTCAAAATACACTTCCGTTTTCACAGGTTGTTAGGTTTAGGCAACACAACCACTTACAGTTGGGCTTGGGAAACAGTTGTGGTTGGCGTTAACTTCAGTGACGCATAACTCACGACTAACCGCTTGCATAACTAGCGATCACATGACGCATGGGACTACGTGACAGAATAAGTCACTGGTTAGTTTAAGTTTCACAGCGGTCTCCTGGGTGCAAGTCCTGTGCTTGTTTGAGCCATCCACCTCCCCGTCCACACACCCTTAGTGGACTCTCACGCTCTTAAATACTACGTCACATGCTCTTACCACCAAGTAACGCGCGGGGGGGTTTACGTTGGCGTTAGTTGAAAGCCCAGTTTCGGTGCATACAGTTGCTAAAGGGTGTCTCTGTGCTTCAGTATCCGATACCGAGGGGCACTTACCAAACGGATGTATTTGATGAGTTGGGAGTGAGAACGGGTTGGTCTAACTTTCGTAGCTTTGCCAATTATTTCTATCAGTAATGATAATATTGTACGCACCAAAGTTATTCCTGAGATCTGGGAACACGATGACATTGTTATCCTTCTTGCACAGGAAAACTGCATCTTAGCAATTAACTTGGTGAAATGTACAATGTTAGCATGGCAGATAGAAACTATGTCAAAAACAGTATTGGAAATTGTATTGAGGAACAGGTAAGAGAAACAATCCTTCAACATGCTTATCATGTGGTACATTCAAGTGAACTGTTATGAATCCACCTGTGAATATACTCATGAAAACTCAATAAAGGAATAATCACAAACAGGGTTTTTTTTGCATCAGTGGGCGCGGTGTGACCTTGCAGAACACACGTGGTGCACTGAACTCAAAGATAAAGCGGGATGGGAGGAGAGAGGGTGAAGGTCTCAAGAGGGCTATCTGTGTGTGTGTTTCTTCCTTCCATCATCTCATTCAGACAGCTATATTATTTTGTGTGGGTGTCTGAGTATGTGCTTGACTCCCAAGGATGCCAAGAGTTCGGTATGCTGTAGATTTCCTCTTTAGACAGAGAAGGTCTTTGTTTTATCGTATTTTACAAGATATAGCCAAAAAGATGAAAAACAGACACGGGCCCCACCACCTCTCCTATAGGAGCTAAAGACCTTTTAGTTGTTTAGCCTCTTTTTGTTGTTGTTTTGCATCTCTTTGTAGTTGCTTTGTGTCTCTTTGGAGTCATTTTGTGTCTCTTTGTAGTTGCTTTGTGTCTCATTGCAGTCATTGCATCTCTTTGTGGTTGTTTTGCATGTCTTTGTGGTTGTTTTGTGTTTCTTTGTAGTTGTTTTATTGAATTTCCAAATAAAAAAATTGTATCATTTGGCAAATAAATAGCAATTGGTTATTATTTTCCGTATTAATGTAAGTATAACAACAGCAAATGCTATATAAACCTCCACATGAACTCGGCCTTACTACCCACAAATGAGTCCTGCTCACTAGTAGCTGGCATTGTTCCTGAAACCACACCATCTTTTCCCACAATGCACACCCAAAGTTAATCCACAAAATCTCTCAGCAAAGGATCCCCCCACCCCCCCCCCCGAAAAATCAACACAGCTCAACAAGCTGCTGCTGTGTTTTCAATGCACCACACTCAATATAGTCACAATTACTGTATTTCAGGCATTAGAATAATACACACTGTCAACCATGGCCACACACACTTATCCTGAATCAATCTGCATCCTAAATGCTTCACTGGTTGTACAAACACATTCACTTTAAAGGCATGAGCCATCTGGTTGCATGGTTACTGTATTGTAGCTGTGGCAGTGTGTGGCGGTGTGTTTTTGTTGTGATGATTATATGTTTTGTTGCTGAGCGCACCGAAACAAATTAAAAAATCAACTGCAGTTGATTTGGCAATGAATGGCTGAGTCTTGAATGCAATGTTGAACATTCACAGACAGCACAACACAGTCCATTAATTCAGCTCAGTGTTTAGTCAATAAAAGATCACCCAAGCTTACATGAACTAGCAGCCTTTACTCTCAGCCGCTATTAGAGGCTCTTTGATGCTGATGTATTTTGATTGGGAATTAGTTTTCCTCCCCCTTCGACGGTGTCGAGCAGCTAAACAAGACCCAGCTGTACAAGCCTGTGATTACATCTCATCTCCCCACTGTTTGCCCCAAATACCCCAACAGCAGACTTGTTGCTCCCTTCATCAGCAAATAAGAGCAGGGCCGCACGCGGTCAAACCGAGGTGTCTCGGATCAAGCGTGCTTGTTTTCTGGACGTGCGTAGGTGTGTGTAGTAGTGCCAAACACCATATTTACAGATGAAAAGGTGTGCAGAGAGGGTGGTTCTGCCAAAGCAGACACAGTGAGAGAGATACAAGCTGATGTCAGAGCGGCTCACTGTATTTACACACAGGCCGCGACAGCGAAGAGAAAAAGAGAAAAGCTCCGACTTTCACCCTGAGCGAGCCTACACATAGTTGGGTGGCTCATATGAAAAGCACTCGCGTGGCGGGGCAGCACGCTGATTCAGCTGCAGGTTATTGTCCCTCAAAGACGCTTTTTTACAGTGAAAATATTATGATACATCTGCACATATTTAGCTCTCGGCCATACACACACTCGCACAGACTCAAAGCTGCACAGACATGGAAGTACACACACACCTCACATGTCTGGAAAGTCAAAGAGAGGAATGCTGTCAGACGTGCTAAAGCGTTGGTGGGCACTCAAAGCAATAAAAGCGCTATCTGCACGTCATCAGCAGCCCATCGGCCCCCGGGGGAGGCTTATTGATCAATGTGGCGGCTAATCCGAAACGGACTAACCCGTGGCGATTTCCTTCCTTCCTCAACTCAGCCTTTTCTCCTTGAAACCACACGTTTGCTATCCCACTAAAAATACCACAAATGTTTCTCACTAAATGTCCAATACCACTTTCAGTGTCGCTGGCGGGTACGCATGGTGGAAATAAGAATGGATCTTTGAAGTGCATTGGATACACACACATCCTTGAATTGTTAGAGGACAGTCTGTTGACTTATATTGTCTCTTTCACCCCTAGATTTGACTTTAACCCAATTTATTTTACCTTATTTTAAAGGGACTCTCTGTAAGAATCAGAAATTGCTTGTTAACAGTGACACCTGTGGTCAGGGTCCTGTTGTTCGCGCTCCCAACACACACAAGATCGAACGTGATTGACAGGCATCATGTTGATTAACGTTAGCAACATCAGCCAGCTAAAACCACAATGTCACTATATATTTCACATGCCTGGCAGTAATCGTAGCTTACCAAACGAAGGTCCCTCCATGAATCGAAGGCCCGGCCGATGTTGATCCTAGTGTTAACTTTTCCTTTCGTTTCCTCTCGTGGTCAGAAGGCACAGGGGAGACACTGTAGTTGTGGTCTCCTGGGCCGGAGTTGATAACGTTACTCGATCTGGAGCCCCGTGATTCCACTCAGCAGCAGGGAAAAAAGACACGGGAAACCTCTGTCGGTCACATTCCTTTGTTTTTTGTGCTTCCGTGGAGTTTGTGTTGGAGTCTGAGTTGTGGTGTTGGCTGGACGTTTGTTAGTGTTAATGGACTCATTTCAAACCGAACGTTAGCTACCGTTAAGGCACTCGCGAGCGTGCATGACGTCACATCCGTTGAATTTCCCCAGAAAAACGGGCCCAGGCTCTTCACATTAAAAGCAACTTGTTCACACATTAGCAATAAAAAATGATTTATATGTGTAAAAAGTTACATACAGTCCATTTAACAGATTTTCAGCTGTAAGTCCTAAAAATAGCTCCTTGACTGGTGTGGTCTCGCCAAAAATGCACCATAATTGACCACTTTCTGGTTTCTGGGGATGCTTGGACCCCACGGAAGAATAGAAAAGTCTTTGTATAAACCACAAACACACAGCCCTTTGGGAGCAGTGAGAGCTCAGTAAGAGAGTCTTTGCAACATCCAAGCAGCATCATAATATAATGACACACTTCATTGAATCCACTGGAACTGTATATGGCGCGAGACCTCAGGATAACCCCGCATGACCCTCCGGGCCTTTCGGACTGAGGCGCCATCAAAACAAGGCCTCACCAGTCGCCTCTCTCTCCTCTCTCTCTCTCTCCTCTCTCTCTCTCTCCTCTTGTTATTTGTTCAGTATGTAGTACAAATTTCCCCGTGTTGCAGGCATATAAGGATCAGTGCGGCGAACTGTGCCCAACCTCAGCTTACCTTATGGAGCTCGTTACGATGCCACAGAGTTCAGGTCTGACAGATCCAATAACCCCTCCACCGTCGTTCAGGGGAGAAATTGCTCCGAGCGATCCGCGCCGAAAAACGCCCCGCACCTCACCCCGCGTTTAAAGTTATGATCCTTATCGTAATTAATTCAATAAAGCGGTAATGTGCTGCAAACCCGGCACCCCCCTGCCTGGTCCAGTGTGCGGGGGGATATAGGCTTTCAGGTCCGGACTCTCTCACTGACTTCAGTGTCGAAGGTAATAGGGAGCAGACAGGAGTTAGACAGTGATATGTCTGCACCGGTGCGAGTAAAGAGGCTTAATCGAATTTGTTTTAGACTTTAAAAAGATACTTTCAGGGGTTTGTGTTAATAACCTAATAATAATAAGAAATGGAAAGCTGATCCAAGGTCAACAGAGGAAGGAGGCCATTTTTAATTTGAAAAACTGGAGCGGGCTCCAAATAATTGGCTACCATCCTGTGGATGCACACACCGGCTTCCCGGGTTGCCACAACATCACAGGGCTGATGGGACGTGAAGTTAATTACTGCAACAACTGTTAAGGAGAACCACAGACCGACATTAACAGAAATACATAAACAGAACGTAGAGCTAGTCTGGAAGCTTAAATGAAACAACATGTGAAGGTTGCACTGTGAAAGGAATACAAAAACTGAAAAAAGTATTTTAGCCGTATGGAATATTAGAGTATTAATAACCGTTTTCTACGTAGTTTTTGATGTCAAACTTTAATCTAAACTGCTGTTAAAAGTGACCATCTCATTCAGTTCCTGTGCCGAGACACATTACCTGGAATAATATCAATATTATCAGTGAAAACAGAGAGCATGTCATCACAACATTTTAGGGGTAATTGGGAACGTGACCTGGCTTTAGATGAAAAATACTAGTCGGTCCTGTGTATTGTTTTACTCAAGCCTTAATTATTTCAACAGACTTCTGGAGATTGAAACACGGATTAGATGAGAGTCGTTACACACTGCAAGTAAGCCTTAGTGTGAGTGTGTGTTGGTTGGTTGAGTTGGTTATATGCTAAAAGCATTTAGCCCTTAGCTGCTTTTATTATATACACTATAATATATCAGTAGATTAAAGAGGCCCCCTGGAGGTTTTGACCACTGGTGGCGCTATGGAGCAATGTTTTTATGAGTGGGTCCTGATTGTAAAAACTTTCTTGCCATTGGTTTCATGATATTCTGCTGATCAACAGTTGGTTTCTGGTAATATGCCAGGAAACATACCAAAGAAAACCGGCAGCACCAGTCGTTTCAGGAAGTGCCCTAAAATGACATTCAAGTAACAAAGCCCTTAGCGTCTAGCGTAATAGAACCGCAAGCAGGGGGCAACAAAACCACTCACTAAAATACGAACGAAAACATCGTAATATCAGTATGGAAAACACATCACAAACACCGGTCTCAGGAACTATGGCTGAGGAGCTAAATTTAGACCTCGGTTCCAGTATTTGTTTATACTGGGCAGCTTCAAGGTGTAAATAAATCAGTGAGAATGTAGGGAAGGCCAGTTATGCAAAAGAGCAAACAGGCTCGTGCTTTACTCATGACAAATGAAAAGGAAAAAAAAAGATGAGGAGCTGCTGGACCACCTCAGAAAACAGGAAAGCTGGAACACTTAGCCGTGCTAAGCAAAGGGATCCAACGCCTTGAGGCAATGAGTGCTTAGTAGTATCTCTGGTTACATTTTCAGAGGAATAAGTACTGGCACAGAGAAAAAAACTTGGCGCTGACACATTTACATAAAATTTTAATATTATGAAATCTTCCCTCATATGCTACGTTATTAATTTTAGTAATCCATGCTGGCGCTAACATAAGATGCTTGTGAGGTGATTGCAGACTGAGGTCAATCGATCAAATATTCATCACAAGTTCAATGATTTGAGAAATGATTTGATAATAATAACGTGGGGAGGTATGAAGAGGGGTTTTAGTGGGTGGCAGTGGAGGGGGGGGGTCGACAGCTCCTCAGTCAGCTCAGGATATTTGACCAACGTTTGCACCCACCCGCCACTCCACACTCCCCCCTTCTCTTCCCCTTCTCCTCTCCGAGTCCCCCCTCAGATTGATTAAATTGGATCAAGATGACACCAATAATTGGCTCAAGCTGGGGCCGGTGCGCAGACCCAACGATCCATATCTAACTCCTTTTGTTGCGATGGTGTCCCTTTTCCCGCGCCGCGCTCCATTTGGAACGGTTTACCTTGGCTCTGTCACAAGCGTTTTTTAGCCCAATCCCCCGCTGAACACAACAGTCCGCTGACATCATGAGAGCGACGGAAAGGTTACATTTTTCGCAGATGTCTGGGAAATTATCGACGCGTTGGCTTTTTATGGTCACCCGATTCATCCCTTTTGTTCAATATGCCCCGGGGACGGAGAGAGAGAGAGCGGATGAGGTGTTTTGGTGTGAAATGTTCCCTTTTGATATTAATATCCATGACCTGAGGGGGGAAAAATTGATTGAGAACTCAAGGAGATGATTTATTTTGAGTGTCTGAGTGTTCAGGAACAGTGATAGGAATCTGTGCTTGATCAATGTATAGATACAAAAGGAAATTGGACGCCTTACAGAGAGAGTATAATTTTGGCAAAAGAAAAAAAGTACATTTTATCTGCATGCTTTCGAAATCCAGAGAAATTCACCTCTGGTGCAGAAAGTGAACGTTGCTGCTCATCAGCACTCTGCTTCATTCTTTCCGCCAGGCTGATTTATTTTTTATGGAGATGGCAAAGCAAAATGTTTGAAGCTCTAATGAATTTAAAGTAAATTGTTACAAAGTGCAGCAACATGAGCACAGAAAAGCTTAATCAGAAACAATATACACCTCACAACTCCGGCTAGCGACCTGCCGTTGGCTGCTAAATAGGTCTGACATGTTTGTTATGCTTAGAAATTCCTGACTACTGGAATCTACTTTCACCCTTCAGGTTGCTGATTTTCCTGGCCACTGCATCGCCTCGGCCGCGCTCCTTTTACACCCCGAAAAGGCACATAAACATCTCAAGAACTTGTTTGATATTTGGAGCTGCAGATAGAGATAGAAATGAGGCGTTACATGGCATGTAGGCCACTGGGAACAGTTAAATCAGGTAAATGGTGCAGGTTATCAGCGCACATCAGTCCATGCATTCAATTAGGAGCTTTATCTAATGCTCTAGCTCACCCTTATAGGCCGACGTGATCCCGCGGCACTGGAGCTGCGGACAAAAACCCGACCTGTCACATCTGATTGAAGCAAAGCCTTGTGGATCCCATCGCTTCGTCACCAAGGTTACTAATCTGATTTCCATCCAGTATAGCCGCATGCAGGATTTCCTGATCAAACGCTGCGACTTGGCCCCACCGGCCGGCCGGCCGGCCGGCCCGGGCCCATTATCTAACATGTTTTCTATGTGCCGGGGTCAAGCAGAGTGTAAAGCTCAGGGAGAAACACTATACCTGTCCTTTGGAGCAGGCTGGAGGTAGAGCCACCGACAGGTTAAGAAGGAAAGGAATTGATCTCAAGAGGGTCAAAGTCAGGACTCGACTCACATCGGGGGACAAATCCAAATAACACTGGAAAATATTAAGAGCTCTATCAATCTGGGTGTTTCTGAAACACTAGAAGATTGTTATTAAGTGCTTTTAATTTGATTTACCTTCATCTTTTTATTCATCTTATCAATGTGTATGTGTGTCTTGGTGATATTTATAATTAGCATAAATATCATCTGTGTTATATTTTTGTCTCAGACACACTTTTTTGTAAATACCACTTACTAAAAGATCATTGTAGAGGTGGTAGCCCAAGTTTAAACCAATCAAAGCAGGCTGCAGTAATGCTTTGAGTCACTGTGGAGCCAATCACATGGTCCCCTGTTTATTGACACAGAGCTGACCTCTGAACCCGGTCTGTGCCTGCCAAGAGGTACGGTATTAGTCATGGTAACTCGTTGTGTGTGTGAGCGAGTGAGTATAAAGTACGTTTGTGTGTGTGTGTGTGTGTGTGTGTGTGTGTGTGTGTGTGAGGGAGATATTTGGCCGCGGCTGAGCCTCCTTCAACAGCAGCCAAAGCCAATACCTGTCTAATTCTGAGGATCATGGGAATCAGTGGAGGTGTAAACACACAGAAACAAAATTATCAAAAGACAAACTATGAAAAACATGTGAGAGGGAGAGGGCCAATTATCTGCAGCATGCAGGAATAGTTATGTGCTTTCTTGCCTAAGCGTAAGATGAGTAGATCAACACTACTCTCAGTACGCTAAATATGGAGCTAACACCAGCAGCTGGTTAGCTTAGCTTAGCATAACGACTGGAAACAGGGGGGGGAAAGCTAGCCTGGTTTTATCTAAAAGGTAACAAAATCTGACTACCTCTAAAGCTCACTAATTAAAGGGTAACTACACCCTCAAATTCTGCAAGAGCCATCCCTCCCAGCATGATTCAAAAGTGCACTAGAGTTGTGAAGCAGTAGCGACGGTAGGAAGCGTGGCCTCGTGGTTACGCAGTGTGTCGGAGGCAAGCAGCAGCCTCCAGTGCTGAAAAATGAAGCCGACGCAGAAGTGCCAAAAACTACTACAGGCCACTTGAGGCTGACTCCTAAAGGGAGTTGATCCCCATAGACCCCCATGTTAAAATTACAGACCTTACAGCAGAAATAAACCTGTCTACAGCCTGGTACAAACAACGGTTTTGGTCTCTATAGCTAATTTCCCTCAGCTAATTGGTTAATTATGGTCAATTGTACGCCGAGCATCCTTCTGGCCAATGTGCGGGCGTTGGATGATGGGCTGCCGCTGGAGGACCTCCATGTTCGCATCAGTTTCCAATGGGATATCAGGGACTAGCTAAATCCTTGGCTAAATCCTGGAATACCGGACAGCGCCATTCAACCGTGACTCTTTTTCTATCTACCTGACAGAACAGAGGACTCTAAGAAAGGGACTCTAGGAAAAGACGAGTGCTTTATGGTGAATAATGTTAAAGCACATATTGAAGAGCTGACGGGATTACATTTCACTGGAGTTGTAACGTTACCTTGCACGATTTCATGTGTCAAATAAATTGATTGGTTGAGTCTGTGCTCCAGTTTTTTTCGAATGTTAGTATCATTTTATTTATATGATTAGCATGTCACAGAAACTACGTTTTTATTTCATACAGTCTATGGTCTTTACGCTAAATATGAAGCTACCGCCAGCAGCCAGAACTATTTCTTTAAGTAGGTGTGTTTGTATCAGAAGACAGGATGTTTCAGTGTATGTGAGTTGGAGAGTGAACATAGGAGGTACATGCCTACTGATCCGTTTTCCACCAAAACAGCTGGATAGCAGAGGTGAAGAGGTAAAGGTAGAGGTGAGGTACGGCTCCATGTCTACCAGATGTTGTAGTTCTGGGTGCAAACTGCAGGGTGGCAACGAGCCCGAGAAAAGGCCGCCAACTTTACCAATGACAGATGTGACGGTGCCTAAAACACTTCCGTTGTTTTGAAAGCTCGCTCCACATGGACTCACTAGTTTGTGTAGCGGCCCGGCGCTGCTGGGCTGCCCGGGTGTTGAGGGTGATGACATTATACTAGCATCCGCCAAAGAAAAAAAGAGCGGCGTGGAGAGAGCAAGACAGAGGAAATGGTGCTAAAGTGACCAAGATACCTCAGAGACTCTGGAGAGCAGGATGATGGAAAAAGTGTGAGAGAAGGGGACAAAGTGTTGAGACAGGATAGAAGACAGCGAGTGTTGAGTGGTGAGGGTTAGGCTGATTCTATTTCACTTAATGTAACCGTGGAGGGCTGGGAGCCCCAGTGCTGCGCGCTCTGGGTGCTTTAATGTAAATAGCCGCCGCTGCCCCAACTCTCAGGCACATGTGAACGCGCCATAGCCGTGTTATATGACTCTGTCTAACCAAACAGCACTCACAGACACAAAAATTCCTGCTCGGGCTCTTTTCCCATCACTCGAGTGAGACAGGGGGGGACGGCGAGGGGAGACGGACAGAAAGAGAGAGAGAGAGAGAGATCAGGGGCGGCGAGAGAGGAAACATTTCTTTGGCATGAGGCAAAATACAATTACCAGAGAGACATACTTCTCTAAGACAGAAAAAAAAAGCAATTTATGGACGGAGAAAAGGAAGCAGAGATCTCCTGGAGTGAAAAGTTCATGATCTCTTCAGAAATGTCCTCTGCGTGGAGTTCAGTGGTCTCTCGGGGGCCTGAAGTGCCATGACCTGATTGGCTGTCAGCCTGAGATTGAGGCGCCTGATTGGCTGTGGCGCATTCCACATTCTAACCCAACTTACATTCCCATTCATGTCGCCCTATCAAATTATACACGGCTGCTTAAGACAGATGAAATGTGCTAAATTTGTCCTCTCGCTACAAAAAAAGTGCCTCGGTGAAACATTTTTTTGGCAGCACCTGCTCAATATAAGTCATTTTCATAACCTTTTCTCATTCCCTTCCTGACCTTATTATGTCACAGATAACATCCCGTTATGTTGGCGGCAGTGATAAGTTCAAGTTCACGGTTCGGGTCTATTTCCACGTGCGCTGGTTCAGCTCTTACTACCGTCAGTCATCGGCCTCGTCACATGTGTCAAACCGTGACGTTGGCCTCTGGCAGCCACATGGGTTAAAACAATACACCACATCCTTCCATTGTACCCGCCGTGCCCGCCTCGGCAACCATCGGCCCCTGGAGATGTGGGCATAATGTGTGGGTGCCCATCCTGTCCCCAGGCGCGATGCGTATGCGTGGTCACGCGTGTCTGTGCCGGCGTTGCAGCGGTGAAGGGAAGCGGACGTTCACACATGCATGCATAAGCGGGAATCCATTAAGCCCCATGTAAAACAAACTCAACATGTGCTGCTTCCTTTTCCTATAACGGAGAGCTTTTATCCACGCTGACCCAGAGGCGAGCAGCTCCAGGGCCCGGGCCTGCGCTCACAGTTGAAAGACAAGGGCCGACCCTCAGGTTACTTCATGTAGGTGAGAGGTCAAAGACGATGCCAGAGCAAATTATAACTGTTGTTGTACATTATGCTTGATGTAGCAGACAGACGGCCGACGACGCATTAACCATCACATTTAACTGTCAAGCAGTATATGATCTGCTAATGATGATTGGTAATGGAGACAAGAAGTTCATCTCTATTGTAAGTACTGTAATAATATTAGAGTTACTACATTTTTGTCATCAACAATTAAAAAAAAAGAAAGAAAAGTTGAATCATTCAGTTTTAAAACCCACCAAAAATCATCAAATCATTTTTAATTTTTTAATTTTATTGTTTTTATATTACATTTATTATCCATTTATCATTATTTATTTATTTATTATTACTATTTATTTACTTACTTATTTTTTTTTATTTATACTGATACAGTATGGGCATGTATGGAGTTGGTATTGATACAAAATTGTTTTTCAAAAGTATACTTTATCTTCCTATAATGTAATAGTTCTCACTACTTAATATTTAGTATTATTTTTTATTGAAGGAATGGTACAATACAGGTCAAGCAACGCATTAAATTACCCTCTTTTTGTTTTTCCCCTGACCCACCCTCCCAAACACACCTTGGCCATCATTATTATTTAACATTTTTAAATGTTATTGTTTTTAGATTATATTTATTATTATTATTATTTATTTTTGTGTTTATTTATACTGATACAGTATAGGCATATATGGAGTAAGTATTGATACAAAATGTTTTTCAAATTATACTTTATCTTCCTGTAGTTTTTCTCACTTAATGCTTAGTATTAGCAAAAATACATTTTATCCTCCGAACTTTATTAAAAACATGAATGCATCATTGAAATCAGATGAACTGAAGATGAATCACTGTTTTATACCCTTCCTCTATTTCTGCCAGGTATTTTTGTAATATTAACTGATAGTGTCAGCAGTTGTATGGAGTTAGTTAAAGTCAACTTGATCCTGGTGTGATTATACTCACTAAGGATAACAAGAACATTATGATTATTTTTGCTATGCTAATGTCTGCCGCTGTGATCACAACAGCTCTTGGTTGAACATGTTTCTTGCTGGCGTCCTCTCTCTGCAGCAGCAGCCAGGTTAGTGAGGCGCCACAAATCCTGTCCTCTCTTGTTTATCAAACTCCAGCATCAGTAGTAAGCCTGCTGCTCGTGTAAAATCCCAACTGATCCGTCAGTACCAAACCCTGAGACTCATGTAAAAAGACCTGGCAGAGCACCAACGGGAACAGTTGGGAAGACGCGGATGGATAGAGGCCAACCAAAGAGGTGAATTAACAAATGAGCTCATGTGCTAAAGGAAAATGATGAGAATGAAAGGAGCAACATGTTGGAGGAAGAGAGTGTGAATGAGGAAGTAATGTCTTCCACGGGTCAGGCGTAATGTCGAGGGTTGACCGCCTAACGCTGAATACTCAGCTTGTCATAACTTCGTGTGAACAATGGGGCATTCGGGGCTTTGGTTGCAATCAGAGATAACAGAAACCTTTCATATTACATCATGACAAGAGGATGAAGAGGTTCAGTCAAACACCCTCCTTCAGGTTATAAGCAACGGAAACAAGCGGAACCCAATAGAAACAAAATTATCTCTACCGCACACTTCCACCAACAGATTTTGGAAAATTGGGAAAACACTGTTTAACTCAAACCCACTTATGCTAACATCCACATCACAACAAAGAACTCTGCGCAAAACTCGACTGAATATTATTCATAACAGCCCCTAACTGGAGACTGCGCCTCAGCGGTGCGCTGTAGCCGCGCACAAATTTCCAAAACAGATATGGATCTTATCTATTCCACATTTTGGATTTGGAAAATGCCCCCCAAATTTTTTGTCAGTTTCTATAAACGCCTCAAAAAAATATTCAATTAATCTCATATGGTGTGCATGTTACAGTATATTAACAAGGCATTTAACGTATTGTTCTTTCTACACTACACACACACACACATACGCAGTGTGGTACTAGTGCTGTCTCGCTGGTAATTTGAGACCGGAGGGGACTTTTCAGAGGAAAGCAGCTCAAAGCTAAGTGAGAGCAGCTGATGTTGCATCATACTTCAAACATTCTTCAAATTAACAATATGTCAAAGGCTATGGAGCGCTCTCCGGCACACACACACAGACACACTTAGATCTGCTTTATGATAAGGAATAACCCCAGCACCTCTACAGATAAGTCCCCTCTATGTGTCAGGCTGATATGAAGAGGGTGCTCTCCCACAACCTTTCAAAAAGCACCATGGGACATAAAAGCAATGGGTACTAAAGGAAAAAAAAGCGTTTTTTCAATATCATTCCTAATCTACCGACTCTATTATCATAAGGTTATGTTCTGAGGCGGCGGGGGGGAGATTCTCACTAGTGGCGGACGTTGCAGATGTTTCAGAGGCCAGCTGTTGGAATGTTTTCCCACCACATGAAGAGGCGAGGGCAGCAGCTCTATTGGCTGCCCCCAAAATGGGTCACGTGACCCGGGTCATGTGACCGAGGAGAAGCTGACCGGTGGGTTTGGCAGCTGACCGTTGCCGCCGCGGTCATCTCAACCGGGCCGACCCACGCGGGCCCAGGCCACTGATCTGAGGCCAGAGGGAGAGAGGAGGCGACTGTCAGCCACTTCAAACGCCCGGAGCCTCCCACTCACGAGGGGATGCACAGTCTGCAGGGCCGGAGATAGAGTATGGTGGACAGACTGAGGTCACTCTCACAGATGGACACACACACACACACACACGCATGCTTCAGTGCACACACACTGTGCTTACAACTTATGCCGCGTACACACTACACAAGAATCAAGCCGATTTTGGGCCCAATTCCCCCGTCCCAACAGTCGTCAGCAAAGCCCCAATTTTTTGATGGATCTCTAGATTATCTTTCCAGATATTCCTGTGGTGTGAGGTATGCTGAGAGTGTTTTTGACATCCCCGATCGGCTCAGAAGTCCATCCTGACCGCACCGATTTCAAATCCTAAATATTAAACATGTTCAATATTTACGATCGGATATCCTGTTGTGTGTGGGGAACCCCGATGACAGCCGATGACGCAGTTTGGGAAAGAATGATTGGGAACCAAGCTGACTGAAGACGGAAGGACAACAACTGCCGTCATGGTGGCCGTGGCTAATGCATGAGCTAATGCAAAACGCAAACCATAAAGTAGTAAGATGGACCTCAGAAATCAAGGACCTACTTGTTGATTTGTGGCAACAACACCAGTGTTTATTTAATGTGTCTCCATGACTTCAACCATCCATCCTTTGTGAATTTTCAGTACAAAGTAGAGCAAAAACTAACTTCGTTCATTCTTCCTCATTCTAGTGTCTGTTTACACTAAAGTCCCATTTGATTTTAGTCCGGTGTGTGGTGGCTGTTTTGGCCAAATCGTTGCTTACCACACACTACAGGAACAAAACTGTTAAATTGAACGTATCATTTCGTTATGTATGGGCTCTCTCACATTTTCAAAATCTGTTAAGATTTGAAAAATCCTTTAGTGTGGGCCAGCCTTTACCGAGCGATTTATTCACATTTCAATGTTTACAATCCTGCAGCATCACTCTGCAACATTTTCTCCTATCAGATGCAGTCATAACAGGAGTTTACCTGTGGCAGTCCAAACAGGTGCTAACTGGGTAATCATCAAAGCAACAAGGTCAACTGCAGCTGATTTGTTGGAAAGCAACTCGGCTCTAAGTGATTGGTGGTGACAGACAAGTCTAAACATCTCTAATGTTGGCTGCTAATTAAGATTAAAGCCTTCTACACGGCACTGACAAGCAATATAAAATGAGGGGGTAGTGTGTCCCAGTGTGTACATAAGAGAGACAGAAAGAGTGCACGAGTGATTTAAGATGTGTTATGCAGAGCACAAAGTGAAAGAGGGTGAAATATCTTGTGGCATTACACTTTTAACATCTAGACTCAGCCGCGGTAAATCTTCAACATTTAGTATTTTCATGTAAAAAACATACAAACACACCACATCCAGTCTAAACCTTCCTGTTGACCATTATTCCAAATGTCTTATTTTTTTTAGGTATAATATTCATATTAGAGCTGCACTGATTAATAGATTAGTTGTCAACTACTAAACTAGTCCCCAACTATTTTGATAATCGATTAATCGGTTTGAGTCATTTTTAAAGAAAAAAAAGTCAAAATTCTCTGATTCCAGCTTCTTAAATGTGAATATGTTCTGGTTTCTTTACTCCTCTATGACAGTAAACTGAATATCTTCAAGTTGTGGACAAAACAAGACATTTGAGGACATCATCTTGGGCTTTGGGAAACACTGATTGACATTTTTCACCATTTTCTTACATTTTATAGACCAAACAACTGATCAATTTAGCGACAAAATAATCAACAATGAAAATAGTCATTAGTTGCAGCCCTGGGTCACATTAAAAACATGAGCTCTTCTTTAAGATCTTGGCTTTAGATGTTTTTCTTTGCAAATCTTTGCTTTTTGTTTTTACAAATTACCAGCTGATTTCACTTCTTCTTCAGTACACTGAAAATGATTCAGATAAAACAAAGGAAATAAAATCACTCTTTAGTTGAACTGATCACATCCGTATGCACTGACTTACTTACTTTGCCTTTTGCCACCAAAACCTCCCACAACAACTTCATTTCTAAGCCATCTTTGAATAACAAACACACACACATACATCAAAGATGATATCTGTAGTCTATACAAGTTCTGGCAAAGTCAAACCAGTGTGGAGTATTTGATAAAATCAGGTGAGGATGGTTCTGGTGTCACACATCGCGCTCTGACCTAACGCCCCCTAGTGGTCCGTCCTCTATATAAGACTGACTCCAGCATAGTGTCACTGTAGAGGGATGTTAGATCACATCATAAAGACGTAGAGATCATGTTCTTTAACATAGGAGATTGGTGAAAGTGTTATTGTATCAAGGTAAACAGAAGATCTCTCAGCTCTATTAACACCATTACATTTTAATCATGAATATCGGCGATATTGCAGTAAATACAGTACGTAACTACAAATGGCACATTCTGATCACTGATCAAGTGCAAACTGGTCATCAGGAAAACATGATTTTGAGATTTTGGTTTTCCTTAAATGACCTCTGAATTTGTATCTTAAGAACTGTTTTTAGTGAGTTTTATTCTACAAACTAAATGATGGAGAAACAAACAAATGATGAGATAAAAGTTAATTAGAATGTGCAACACATTCTCACGGCAGTTTGCGAAATAGTCACGAAATTTAATCTATTTGATTCGTATACACAGGCACTAATTTCCCTTTTTTTTCGTTCACGCTCTGCACGACTTTCTACAAAGTATTTTTCATGTATTTTCCGACGAATGTCCGGCAACATATTGATTTTGTGCTGAGTTCGTGTCTATCTAAGTTGATATTATCTGTGTGTGTTGCATAAGCAGAAAACTACTTGTGCATAATTGTGCTGCAACACATGCACACACTCCAGTCATCCTCCTCCCGGACAACAACAACAACAACAACAACAACAAAACCAGCTGTTAGAATCTCGCGTGTAACTCCACTTCCCCCACAGCGTCAGCGCCACAGACCCCTCCCCTCTCGTGCGCCACTCTGCCGTGACAGACATGACAGTTATTAATCACCTTTTCTTCCGCCTATTACCAACCGGACCCGGGACGCAAAGGGCTACTGGTTGGGAGCCGGGGGTCTGCGGCTAAAATTAGAGGCCGGCTCAATCAACAGCCTGATTTAGTGGTAGCAAGTGTGTGTGTGTGTGAGTGCAGGGGCAGATCAGAAGACTGATCCCACTGGATTTCCTGTTCCTGTGGGACACTGATTCTGCTTACCGTCACGGATGAAAACCATTCTCCTTTTCCTTCTGCTGCTTTTTGCTTGTTTATTTTCTGTTATTGCTAAATATCAAATAATTCAAAACAACCGCCCTGTCCTATAACACTCTTTTCCCAAAATCCCTCTACCCCCCCCTCAGACACATAAAACACCCCAACCACCACCCAGTCAAGCAGAGGCGACCTTTGACCTTTTAAAAAGCTGGGTATTAGCTACCTTATCAGTGCCACGCTCCCCCTGTCACCCCATCTCTTACCCACCCCAATCTTGAATTATAAAAATAACAAAGTGAGAGCGAAGGGGGTGGCTGTGGCGGTGGGGGTGCAGGAGTGTGTGCTGCTTCTCGCGTTGCATGTAAACCCCGTAAACCCTGCCGGCCCGGGGGTTTAGTTGGAAACAAATGCAGCGCTGGGGTCTGATGGAGGTGTGCGTGTGGGTCAGTTTTGGTTTGCCTTTCAGCTTGAGCTGGCGGGGGGTCGTAGGGGACGAAGGTGAAGCTGAAGTCAGGTTAGTGTGTGCATATGCATGTTTTTTTAAGCCTTTCCTGGGGTGATGATATATGACACTATTGTTAAATTATAGAGTAAAATAGATTGCATTAAATGTTATACACAAGTGGAACAACATCAGCAACAAGACTCCTGATTATCAATTATAAATATACAACTGCCTTCCTCAGTGTAGCCTCACCAGAATTAACCAGAAAAGAGACAAAATTCAGACAATTAAACAAAAATGATAGATGGTAAATAGAACAAGTTATGGACACAATGCTTGAAACTTCTTTTAGAATCAACAGTTTATTTCCTGTTGCAGTGTATGTAAATAACATCAGCTGACAGGAAGTAAACATGGACCCAAACTGTTGCCTAGCAATGCAATTCCGTTGAAATGCACTAAAACAGAGCGTTTCAGACAGAGAGTAAATACAGGTATATTCAAGCAAACAGTATGTGGAAAATAAATTTGTTTTTTTTTAACATTACAGCATGTAAAAATGTTCTAGTAGAAACACAAAATACAAGTATGAGCCTGAAATGATGACAATATGGGACCCTTTAAGCCCAAGAGTATAGCAGCAAAGAGACGAAACTCCGGTGTTTCTTTGACAACAGCCGCTGTCGCCATTTTGGACTGAAACGCTTATTACATTTATAATATTTTATTGTTCCACACTGGCCAGTTTGGTAGTGTATGACAATAGAATAGAATTAATTTTGTTTTAGTTTTGTATGGCACTTTTTAAGCGCATGTTTTACTGGTGTTGCTTTCAGTCCAAAATGGTGGAAGCGTAGCTTTGCTGTTGGGCGCTGATGTTGCAATGGAATGACCAATTCACTTTCACGTCTTGGCAATATATGTTCTGTGGTTCAGCAGTGTGTTGATGTTGTTGTTGATGTTGTTGTTGTACTCACCTGTCTGAACGGCACCCTGCAAGTCTCGAGTATCACGAAGTCCTCAACAGTCTGATTCAGGTTCAACTTCTCAAAGCATAATGTCACCAGTCCACTCGGCTGCTCTGGTCCCAGTATAAACAAAGGAGGACGGTCTGCAGGACAGATAATAATGCAC
This sequence comes from Sebastiscus albofasciatus, assembly GCA_916701655.1. Lineage (NCBI taxonomy): Eukaryota > Metazoa > Chordata > Actinopteri > Perciformes > Sebastidae > Sebastiscus > Sebastiscus albofasciatus. The sequence goes on from CAKAOI010049520.1 coordinate 84,451, forward strand.
TATACTCACCTTTTTAATAGTGTATCACAGCTGTTTCCCTCCACTATATTCAGTTTTAACAGTTTTCTTCCATCTCCTTGTATTTTTATATCTGGTATATTTTTTTTGTACTTTGCACTACTAACTTTTTTACTGCCTTTTTACTAGCATGTTTTGCACTATGGAACTGTGATGCTGGAAACTTGAATTTCCCTCAGGATCAATAAAGTTACTATCTATCTATCTATCTATCTATCTATCTATCTATCTATCTATCTATCTATCTATCTATCTATAACCAGATGATGCTAATTATAACTACACTAGATGTGTGATCCTAAATTTGATGAGTGCTAGAAGAAGTGCTAGCCTCTGCCCATGAGGTGAAATTGGCCACGACGTATCATAATTTCCTGATTGCGTCATCACGTCGGACACGGAGCCCCGCCCCCATGTGGCTGCAGACAGACACACCTGCAGCTTCTGCTCTGCTTCACCTGCTGGTTTATCTCCTTGCTTCTCTTCTATTCTCACACAGTTTATCAGGACTTTTTCATGGATGTATTTGTACAATAGGCCTTTTGACATGTCACAGTAGGAAACACATGGGTGTAAATAATGAAAATAATCATGGCTGAATTCCATTTAGCTGCTGATTTACTGTCACTCTCACTGGGACACTTTGCATATAACGGAACCATCCTTAGTGTTATTAGTAACACATGTCTGCTGAGAAAAAGGCCTATCCTACTTAAGTAAAAGTAAAAATACTATAAATAATATATTATTTTAAAAATACTCAAAAAAATAGGCTACAAGTACACCAAAAAAAAGAAAGAATTGCAATTTGTTTCTTCCACCCCTGCCAGATATTACTTGATGTGTGCATAAACTAACCAATTTAAGGACAACTGTTTAATTTTAATTTAATGTATGATTAATATTGTGTTTTATATTTTTCTATTATGATATCCTTGTTTTATGATCTTTTTATCTGTGTAAAGTGTCTTTGAGTTTTTAGAAAAGCGCTATATAAATAAAATGTATTATTATTATTATTATTATTATTATTATTATTAATTCATCCATTCATTAATGTAAAAGCTGATCTATGCTTCTCTATACTTTCTGATGAAGAATTGTAGCTTATGCATGACAGAGTGATGAGCTAATGGACTACACACTTGGTGTTATTTCTCTGTATCTATACATCTGTTCAACTTTTGCATTTATAGTGGAAAAATATGTAATACATATTCAACCAAAATCAGTGGTGTATCCAGTGGCCTGGTGGTTAAGAAGCATGCCTGCTGTGATCACAACATCAAAAGTTCAATTCCAGCCAGAGCTCTATTTTGTATATGTCACGCACCCCTTTATCTCTCTTTTTCTCACCATATCCTGTCCGTATCTTTACTGCAAAATACCAAAAATGATCTAAAAAAAATGAACAAAATAAACAAAAACCTAAGCAACTGATGGCCTAAACTACAAAGATAAGATCTACTTTACTTAACCTACATAATGCTTCTTTCAGTATTTAACACAATATATAAAATGTAGCTTAATGCAAGTATGAAATTAAGTTGTTGAGTTATATGAGCCAGTAGGAAACAGTCTAAATTTCACCTGTTTCATCAAATATCTGATCGCGTGTGCGCGTGTGTGTGTGTGTGTGTGTGTGTGTGTGTGTGTGTGTGCGTGTGAAGTCTTTTCTGGGAGGAATCAGTGAATATAAACAGATGGATGGAGGCCAGTGAAGGTCAGGAGGTGCAGGTGAACTCTGCTGCCATCAGCATTCAAACCTCCTGCATTCCCTGACTTTGACCCTCCTCACAGCCCCCCTCTCACACACACACACACACACACACACACACACACACACACACACACACACACACACACACACACACACACTCTCAGAGTCCTTCTACAAATCCCAGTAAATGTCAAAGTCAGACGCTCATATAAAATCCTCTAGAATATGTGTTTTTTAAAACAAGAATAACATTTAGTCAACATGGTTAAATGTTCCCACTTGAGGTGTCCTGCTGGCATGGTGGTTTCGGTAAGACACATACCACATGACCACAATGTCGCCGGTTTGGTTCCAGCAGGGGACCTTTATTGCATGTCTTTCTCTGCCCTCGTTTCCTGTCTGTGTCTCTACTGTCACTTTCAAAAAGATGGAAAACACCTCCCAAAAAAAAACGTTGTTCCTTTTTATTCCAGTGCATTTTGACTGCAACACTGTAACTTAAGACAGTAACCTTCTAGTATTTCTTTACATTGTTGAAATAAGTTCAATAGCTTAAAGTAAAACTGATAGAGTTTTGTTTTTTGCTTTATTGAGTCCACAATGGTGAGATTCTTTAGTGAAACAGGGAGGGAAGAAGAAGAAGAAGAAAGTGTTGGTGTTATTTTGAGTGGCATGTTTTTAACTTGCTTTACAGAAAAACTATAAAATTTAGTTGATAAATTGAATAAATACATTAATAATGTCCTCCCTCTTTCATATCACACACACACTCTCTCCTTTCAAGTAAATCTCTCAGTCTCTGATTTATTATTAAATTATTAAAGGGAGGTCATGGAGGCTGTTGGAGGTAATGTCACTGTGCCCTCTGCCCCCTTCCCTCCTCTCCTCCCCTCCTCTCCTCTCCTCTCCTCTCCTATCACTGCGTCTCCTCTGGCCTTCTATGTGCCCTCTTTCCCATCCTCATTTCTCTTCAAAGACCGGGAGGAGGAGGAGGAGGAGGAGGATAAGACTGGCCTTGAGTGTGCCCACTCCCAAGCCACAACATCTCACACACACACACTACAACAATCTTTAAATTCTTCGACAAGCTGCATCCGACACCATCAAAGTCTCTTGTCAGTACAGTGTAGTTCATCTTATTCTAGCTAGTTTACATGAATAAATACAAAATGGAGAGTCAGTGTAATCGTGTCAACATTAATGGAATTAGTCCACACAAAATGAAATTATATATAAATTATATTTGTCCTTTTTTTAACCAGGAAGTCCCAATAGATATACCTCTTCTACAAGACATACCTGGCCAAACTGGATGCATAAAACAGTCTTAATAGAAAGAATTTACAAAGATTAAAGATAAAACATAAGAGTCACAGATTGAAACCATAACTTTGACAAATACATTTCTAATAAAATATTTCTTGAAAGAGACACATTTATCAAAATAAAGCAATTAACTTTAATGTTTTGTGGGCTCCTCTTTGATAGCTCAAAAACAGGATTTCTTTAGCTTGTTACTTCACGACTTTAATACTTTAATACAATGGGCTGTCATTTAATAGAGCAGACTTTTAGCAAACTTGTTAACAGTCTGTTTGGATTTATTACAGTTTGTTCATGAGAGGTCTAACAGGGAGTTTTGACCCCGAACATAAATAATGTCACTATAGGATAACATTTATTTCCTTGTCAGTGACTGACTTTTCGGCAGACCAAAAGAAATATACATATGATCACACATAACCCATACAGTATATAAGTAAAGTGTGACATATGATATATGAAATATTTCCTTATTTGGTGTTAGTCTTTATGGTAACTTCTGTATTTTGTCACCTTCATCAAATATGTAAACCCAGTTTGGGGCAAAAGGAAGAGTTAACACTTCAATTCTTTTCTACATAATGCCTTTTAATACGTTCAGAAGAATATAGAAAACATATATATACCAATGATTATTACTATTTTTTCTCATACAGCAGTGGGACGTGTGGGACCCCAGACAATGAAGAAATAAATCCAAGAATAAGAACATTACACAGAAAGAATATCATGAGTTGAGAACAATGTTCAGCTTTGAATGACCTCACCCTTTCTGTAACATCTAATTAGTTAACCTCCCTTTTAAAAAGCATGCAAATTGATTGCCTTAAAAAAAACAACTAAGAAACGGTATCTGTTTGACTTCAGTAAAGTTAAAAGGTAGTTGTAGTAACAAATGCGTATTTAGTACACTCACACAAGAGTTTAAGTAACCAAATAAAACCTGTATAGAGTACTTGATACTTGACTTTAGATGTACTCTTGACTTAGTATAAACTACTCAGATTTACTATTTCAAACAACTAAATAATTTCAAGTGCAGTGTATAAACCAATTAACAAAGACACACATATTTTCCTATCACTTCATAAATACCGTATAATATTAGAAATGGAAACAATAAGTTGTTCCATCATCTCCTCTCAGAGTCCATACAGTACATGTTTGACGCTCCAGTTGTTTGAGGATAGACATCCTCTTCACATTTTCTCCCTCTGCACACACACACACACACACACACGCACACACCTTTCCGCTTCACCCTGCTCTGAACCCGTTCTCCGTCCACCGTGCAGAAATCCTAATAAACATATGCTGCTAGTCATTCCCAGAGTGCCCCACTACCACCAGCAGCACCGTCGCTCGCTCACCCACCCGCCCTCCACCCTGTACACCCCCTGCATCCCCTCTCCATGATCCCCCCCACCCCACCACCACCACCACCACCCACATCCAGTCCCTCTTCTACACTCAGGTTTCAGCTTCCTGCTGCTCCCAGTCACGCTGACACACACTCTTACACTCAACCTATTGACTGTCGTAGCAGCAGTGGTGGAAGAAATACTCTCGTTCGTTAAATAAAAGTACTGATACTATTTCAAAACACTCAATTACAAGTAAAATTCCTGCATTCAATGTAGACGTATTGGCTGCAAAATATGCTCAAAGTTAAAAATACTTATACAGAATTGTCTTTTTCACAGGTTTATCTTATTATATGTTATGTTTTTGATTATCATTACGTATTATTGAGGCACTGGGGACGCATCTGTGTACATACTGTCCATGTGTAAAAACAAAATCGATATACACTTAAACTTAAAATGAAACTTAAACTTTATTAGATTCATCAGAGACATACATGAAAGTTTGAATAGAACTACAGGCACCAAAACAAACTTTAAATACGCTGCCCCTTCTTCCTGGAATAATATACAGAAGGACCTGAAACAGTCAGAGCAGATTACTTTGGGGGAATTTAAGTCCTTTATAAAGGATACAGAAAATAGCTCTTGGTCAATGTGATTGCTCTTAGATTTCTTACTGAAATCGCTCTAAAATTGGTCATAGTTTATGCATTATAACTGTTTTTGTATTGCATAGTAACTGGATATACAGTATGCTCATTCACTTGTGGTGTGTGACAGCTTTATTTATACTTGTATTGTTTGTGTTTGTTTTTTTTAACCCTGTTTCCGCTGCCCTCTTGGCCAGGTCACTCTTGAAAAATAGATTTTAATCTCAATGAGACTTTTACCCATGGTTAGATGCAGGATATATGTGCATGTAAGTTGCGTTTTGATATTGAAGCTGACTGAGCTGGAGCTAATTGTAATAATCATGGGCATTTTCATCTATAACAGCGCATCATAACTTATAAGATGATGATTTGCTTTGTATGAAAAATTATAATCAGTAACTGTGGCTGCCAGTTAAATCCGGAGGGGGGTTCTCCAAATCCGAATTTCGTCTACAGGGCACCGAAGGGGCTATAGAGCCGGCCCTGATTTTCCTTTCTGAATATGACATTAAATAAATTGAGTATGAAGTAAGTTACTTTTTTTTTTGCAGTATGTGTGTGCAAAAGTAGTCCATGTGGATCCACTGCATGTCTTCTGTTTCAGGGTCAACTCAATCTCAGTTCAGGAGGTGAACGGAAATTCCAATTCAACAGCGAGCATTTCACATTTCACAGCTACCTGGGAGCCGAAGATAAGTGGCACTTTAGGATCACTTAGAGTTACACTGAAGGTTCACGCTCCCCCACATATAGATACATAGATAGGGAGATAGATACACAGATAGGGAGATAGATAGATAGATAGATAGATAGATAGATAGATAGATAGATTTATAAACTATTTGTGGGCATTTAAACCTCCTCACAGAAGAGAGTGTAATCCTCTCTCTCTGGCAGTGGGCTGCTGGGTCGCAGGATTACTTTCTGTCAGCAGTGTGACAGCTGTGTACATCTGGCTGTGTAGGGGCCTCTTACAGCTCAATCCACACGTCGTTTCGCCGGTGTCTGGGCCTCCGGACTCGCTGCCACTGCTCACCTCATTACCGAGTGAGCCACACCTCCATCTGTCCGCTTAATATCTAAATCCTACTGCAGATTAGTGGGGGAGTCAGGGCCCGGAGGAGGGAGGAGGAGGAGGAGGAGGAGGAGGTGGGGAAACAGGATCCTTGAGGAAGGGTTTGTGCGTGGCACATGAGGTTTTATTAATGATCTCTTGGGCTGTGTGGCGGCTGCTGCTTTTTGGGGGTTTGTGGTGGCATGTTGGGAGCTTGTGACTACTGCTGTGCTTTGTGTATGTATGCTGAAGGAGATGATGTGATCTCATAATCCCTCCATGATGATCTAAAATGTGAGATGTGTCTGTTTTTCATAAAGTCAGCGAAGGTCAACTGCTTAGGAATCTCCCTTTAATGAATATTTTTTTGCCCTTAAAGGGTAAGTCTGGTGATATATATTTTTTCCTGATTGTCAACAAATCACATAAAAAGACAAAAAACAACAATGAATATCCGGGGAGGCCAGGCTGTATTCACTTTGTCATAAAGGAGAGGTGGAGACAGAATCTCACTTCTTACTGTACTGTGAGGAAATATAAGGACTTAAGAGAAGATTTCTTTGAAAAAATAAGTGAGTTTATCCATCACACCGATCCTCAGAAACATACTGTATGTACACATATTTATGTGGGGAGAAAAATCATTGTGCAACATTAGCTGCAAAATATGTTGACTTTTGCTATACAGTATATGCATCAAGAGGTGCTACAAGCTCTGTAAATGTTTCTGATTTATTACATCTGTAAATAAATGTGGGTTTAAAGGGTATTTTTTATCTCGTGGAAAACGTAATTATTCAATAATATGTAATTTAGCTTTGCCAATAATGTAACCTGATCATTCATGCCAATAAAGCTTATTTGAATTGAACTTAATTGAACCTACACATGCAAGTATTGTCTGTGTAGCCACAGCCTGATATATTATACTTATTCCTCTGAGCTCCATTATTGTCCAAAAACTATTTATTAATTATAACTGGCTGATATTTTCCTTCATAACCGTGAACACACACACACACACTGTAGTTGATCTCACACATTGCCCAGCTGTTTTAGGAAATTATTTAGCCTTTTAAAACAAGTAAAGTATACATTTTAAACCCACAACATCCTCAGTGGGAACAAATGTGTTTGGGGCACAGAGCTACAGACTGCAGGGAAGTCTGAAAGCTACAAGTGTCTCTATAAAAGTCTCATTTTAAGATTAATCAGAAGCCACTCTGATTGTTATACATTCCTTTAATGACAGGTGTTGATGTCACAATCATGTCAGAAAAGAGATGAGGAGTTTTGTTTTGAAACTAAATTTTGAACTTTTTGTTTTTTTAAAAGCTGACTTTTCAGAATGAAACGGATCACTGAAAATGCTGTTGGTTGTTGGTTTCAGTGATTTGTTGAGAATAATATGTTGTATATTATATTCTTTTATAAAATAAAGAATATTGTCAGAAGTATAATTTAACTGCTCATTCCAAGCAGATATTTGGTTGGTATGGTTGATTCAGTCAAAATGACAGGTTGTCTCTTCCACTGTTGATCATATATATCAGTTGATCAGATTAATTTGATAGCTTTTAACTCTTATTTATGCCTTTACTTCCACTATAAAAGGATATTTTAGTAGTATTCATACTCCTAATTCTTGCATCAAAGGGTAATAATAGTAGTTCACGAAACAATTTCACCATAAGTTCCTCTCAGTAATAACAAAAGTCATGATTTGATTCTAACACAGAAAATGTTTTTTCTGTAAATCTATGAACTAGAATTACTGAAAACAAAATTCTACCAACTCTGGTTGTGTGGTCAATAAAGTAAGGTGATGATTTATTTCTTTTAAATTAAGCCAGACGAAAAATAAAATAAAATTCAACCACTGAGTTTACAGTCGTTAGTTGAGATGTGAACCCACCGCTGGTTGGCTTGTTTCAATAAAAGCAGCAAAATCTAAGCCAGACACTTCCTGTGACTCATCCTCAGCTTTTCTTCACAACAGCTTTTGCTGATGAGCCTCATTTTTCTAGTCAATGACTGACTCATTACGACAGTTTTGAGAGCACAAATGACCCCAAAGCTACACAACCTGGTGAACCTGGTGTGCAGTAACCCTATCTCTACTGTTCAGGAACTATTTGGACTAAAGCAGCGCAGAAAGACAATTACATTTTGATCTGTTCAACTTGCAATACTGTCAGACTTTGAGTCAGTTTTTAAGCTGAACCAGAACAAGCAAACTCTTCAAAGGTGATGATGATGATATTACTTTATTGCCAGATCAAGTTGGAAATGTTTCGTGCATCTCAGCAGCTCCATTTGTAACATCAACAGACAAAAAAAAGACAGGAAACAAGGATACATACATTTAACGTACCAGTTTAATCACAGCGGACAATATATTCAAGACCCTTCAACGTACATTTGATCTGCGATTAGTCTCCATATTTAATTTTAGGATTGACTGTTGCACAAATATAGTTCACAGAATAATAATGCATCTTTTGTGCATAGATACAAATGTGTATGTGCATGCATGTTTGCATCCTCTCCATTGTCTTATCATGTCTTCAGTATTTGAAACAACTTTTTTTAATTTTATAATCAATAAAAAAATCTATTAATGCATATTATTAAAATACAATATGATTTTTTGTTAATGATGCTCCTGTTAAATTGCAGAATTCAAGTAAAAATGAGAAAAATCACACAAAACAAAAACAAAAAATATTTAGAATGAGTTTGATTGGACTGCAATTATTACTCAACATAAATAAATCTACAGATACGTTATTTGGGTTACACTTTACACACTAATAAATCAGTTTTATTCAAAATAAAACTGTTAGAAAGCACTGATAGAGCGTGCACATTTCTGTGAATGTTTCTCTTTATAAGTGGAGAGTTTAACTTCTTAGTTCTTATCGTCCAGACAGATTTTAAAGTTATCAGCCAATTCAAGAACACGCTGTAACGACAAGTCAGGAATGTGTGTAGGCTACACCGAGTTGGGCCACGGAGGAGATAGACAAAAGAGGCTGTGAGAGTCTGATATAAACATAATAATTTATGTATAAATGAGCAGTGTCTCTAGCTGAGAGCAAGAGAAAGATGCTTTACTGGTGATCTTCTTGTGCAGGCATTGCAGGATTTGAGGATATTTGGTAGCATAGTGCCACCTGGTGATCAAAATAGCCTTCCTATTTATTTTTCTCAAGATTTTGTATTGTTATACTATAATATTATTTCATTAAATGAGTTAAAAATGTCAAGGAGTTACAGGAATATCACCCAAAACAGAATCACATTTAAACAAATGAATTTCCTAGTAAGGCAAGGCAGCTTTATTTGTATAGCACATTTCAGCAACAGGGCAATTCAAAGTGCTTTACATAAACATTCAAGAACATTGCGACAAAGTGCAAAAGAACATTCAGACATAATTAAAACAGTTATAAAAACATAAAAACATTAAATATTAGAAAATAAAAACAAGCTAAAAATAAAAGCTAGGATTGAAGCTAAAATAGAATATAACACACAAGAGTAAAAGCTGTAGTGCAGTATCAGATCATTATCAGGTTTAATAAAAGGCAGCAGCAATGCATTACATAAGAAAATGTTTGTTTTTCTTATGTTATCATAGGACCTTTACTTATAAAAGGTTTTTATGTTTTTTTTAATTTTTTCCCACTAACAATGTTGTTTGAAGAAGTCTATAGATATTTAAATCAATATTCTCCTCACAAACACTAACCATACATTTCCATGCAACACACACACACACACACACACACACTCACTTGTCTTTTTTTGATATATTTACAGCATTGTTATTGTTGTTATTATATATACCTTGCCCTAATTGTTTTGTTATCACTATTATGTAATCATATTATTTCTTTATATTAATCTTGTCTCTAGGTGGAGGCTTCAGATAAACCCAGTGGGTTTTTGCCTCTTCCTGCACTGTATATTATTATTTTTTTTTTTTGTTGTTGTTTTATAGTCTTAAATTGTACAAAACAAATAAAATTAAAAATTAAAATAAAAAAGGGCCACAGATAAAAAATGCACAGCAGCAGCACTGAAAACCAGAAGAAACTCTTTTGCTTGTTTTGTCTGTTAATGTTGATGAAATGGTGCATGATAGGCCGTGGAAATATGCATACACAGAAAAACACACTACATATCCCATCACCATCAGTGCTTGGCTGCTGAACTGTAGAGGTCAAAGGTCATGTCGCCTCGATGACGTAATAACAATCATGGCGGCGCTCGGAACAGCACGGTGTTTATTGTTTCGGAGCTTCTCTCGGGTGAAAAATGTCCAAAAAAGACAGCAAATGTTGGTCAGATGTAGCGTCAGGACACTGTGTAGCGGCACACAAGATACAGGTATGTTTTAATGTCATGAATATCATTGCTGTTGCTTTATTTTCTTCACTATAACACTGACCTTGCAGCGTGTTTCGTTAGCTTCGATGCTTTCAGTGCGGCTGCCAAACTCGCTTCACAAATCGGCCACTTTAAGATTGACTTAGCTATTTACAAAGATAGAGACCATGTAGAAGAGTGTTTCATATCTTTTATGAATAATGAGAGTGTTAATATAAATTCGGCATTATGGTAGTTAATGAAATGTTAGCAGCTTTGTAATAAAATCCAATATAAATGGGTCAAGATAGATAGCTGCCCACAACGTTAGCAGAACTGGGAAGATGGCAGAAACTGTTGTCAAATCAATATGAAAATTGAGTTTTAGTCACAAGAGGTGTTGCTTGGTGTACATATTATATGCCGTATTGAAGAGGGGGGCTTTATCTGTCTTATGATAATCCATTTATTGCTCCAGCTTTTGGCAATATTAAGGTACCTAACTTTACACTTAAATGTGGCAATATTTGTTAGGAGTCTGGTCTGTGTAAGAAAGAAACTATTATTATATCTCTTGTAAAGCTAACTGGTTATAGTTACATTCCAGTCGTGACAATAATACTGTGGCTTTAACAGGAAACAATGTAAACCAATTAGATCTATAATTTAGCTACTTAAACAGCTAACTTTGAGTGCTAAAATGTATGGAGCTGTAGTTTGTGCAAGTGATAAACCAGTATGTATCTTGTACATGCATTTTTGTGTATGCATTTCTTTTTACTTTTAGATTTTATCACCTAAAAAAAAAAGCCACAAACACTAAACACAGTGCATCTAGTCCTTGTGCATACATGTTACAATTCTATTGCTACTATGATGTCCATGTCAGCTAAACTAAACTAAAATTGACTAGCATCACTTTGTTCTTTAATAAAAGTTTGAAGAAACATTTATTCGTGTCCAGAAAGGCGCCAATAAATAAATTGTATTATTATTATTATTATTTCTTAGATTTATTGTAAAGCTAACTCGTTGTAGTTACACTCCAGTTGTAACCATGCTAATGTGGCTTTAACAGCAAACAATGTAAACCAATTTGAAATTAGCTAGATAAGGGTTGGTAACTTTGAGTGCTGACATTTATGGAGCTGTAGTTTGTGCAAAATTAACTAGTATGTATCTTGTGTATGTTTTTGTGGATGCATATGTGATTTTTGTGTATCTATTTTCTTTTCTTTTTCTTTTAACTCTTTTTTTTTTATAAAAAATAATAAAAAAGCCTCCTGTGGACAGGTGTTATAAATTAATAAATACATAATAAATACATGTTTTGCTACAAACACTAAACACAGTGCATCTAGTCCTTGTGCATAAATATGTGTCACGATTCTAATGCTACTGTGAAGTCCATATTAACTAAACTAAACTAAAATTAACTAGTATAACTTTTTCTCCAGCCCTCTCAGAAAAAGCAAAGCCCCAGTTCACAGATCCAGCTGTGCAGGACATCCTCACCAGGATAACAGGCCTGGACCTGCAGAAAGTCTTCCGACCCATTAAACAGGAGCTGAAGCCGCCCACATATAAACTCATGACTGATGAGCAACTGGAGCAGGTCCCTTTTAAAATACACCATAATAACTCCTTTCAATCATGCACTCACATGTCACAGTAACACATCTAATCCTCCTTGCGTGTGTTTCCAGGCGGTCGAGTTGGCCTCAGAGCAGGCTAAGAAGCTGCTGCAGATGCCCCCCGTCCTGTCGGAGAGGAAGCCCATCAGCGATGTGCTGTCTGAGGACAAGATCCTGGACGGCATGGACACAGCCAAATACGTCTTCACAGACATCACCTACAACATCCCACACAGGGTAGGCACATGGTGTTTTTGTGTGTAACTGGGGGTTGGATGGGTGATTCATTGAAGCACGCAACAGTTAATGAATCAATGTAGGTTTTATAGCATGAACAATAAGCCGAGGTCAGATTGAAGGACCAACAAATGTTGCCTGAAGAAGACAGTTCAGACTGCAACAATTAATCGATTAGTTGTCAACTATTAAATTAATTGCCAACTACTTTTTTAAGAAAAAAAACTTGAAATTCTCTGATTCCAGCGAAATGTGAATATTTTCTGGTTTCTTTACTCCTCTATGACAGTAAACTGAATATATTTGAGTTGTGGACAAAACAAGAACATTTGAGGACGTCATCTTGGCCTTTGAGAAACACTGATCGTCATTTTTCGCCATTTTCTGACAAATAGACCAAACAACTAATTGATTATCTGAGAAAATAATCAACAAATTAATCGACAATGAAAATAATTAGTTGCAGCCCTAATATAATATAAAGAAATGTGTTGAGTTTCAACAGTCAGTTGGGTGCTATTAAACTGGAAAAGCAATTTTGGAGCTATCATCCTTCCTGCTTTTTAGGCATTGATGTCACACAGATTTATGTGCTAACAGGTCAACAGTGTTTTTTTTTTGTTTCATGCCTATTTGAATTGCTCTTTTCTACCTTTTGATATAATAACGTTTTCAATTTAGTTTGATGAAACCCTATTTTTTACTTTGTTAATGGACTCTGGACTTTGCTGAGATACAGTATATCCATATAAACACTGTTAATTCTTTGTTTCTCCCCCAGGAGAGGTTCATCGTTGTGCGGGAGCCCGACGGGGTCCTCAGGAAGGCGACATGGGAGGAGAGAGACCGGCTCATTCAGGTCTACTTCCCCAAGGACGGACGCAAACTCACAGCACATCTCACCTTCAAGGAGGAGAACCTCAAGGTAGGAACGTGTAATGATCATTAGAGGCTATTCTCATCCCTTCCTGCTGCCTCCTCCAGCTATAATTAGCAGATCTAAGATGACTGTTTTTCCTGTGGTGTCATACAGAAACTTACCCTATGAAGAACTAGAGCCCAGCAGATGTGTTTTTTTTCCAACGTGTATATAGTACAAGTGTCAGATTCAGTGTGTATCATTATCGTGATTTTGCACCAAAGTGCTTCGCAAAGACAGACATATATACATACAAGCATAGAGACGTACTGTATATGCACATAGATGTGGAAATGAAGCAAGATTAAAATAGAAACATATTTAAACCCAGGGAGTCGGATAAAGACAGAGAAGCAGCCCTGAGAAGAGGTCTAATCAGGCAGAATAAGTGAAAACACCTGTGTGGGTGTCCAGCAAGGCTTTAATTCTCACATGTTCTCTCTCTATTAGATGGTGTTTTCCCAGGACCGCCACGAGGATGTGTTGGACCTGTGTCTGGTCCAATTTGAACCAGACTCCTCAGACTACATCAGGGTAAGACGACAGTGATTTTCCTGTTATTTTGACCTGATCGCCAACGGCACTGAAATCTGCAGACTGTATATAGACTGTTAAAGCATGAAATCTCCACAGTCAGCACTATATTTTCTTTGGGTCAGTTGATACAGAGTGTGAAATAGAACAAGAGTGTGGATTGAAAGTTTATTAATTTGATGTGAAGAGCATTGTGCTGAGTAACTACAACGTCCAGTGGATTTAGGATCACATCCATTCTGTGTGCCTCGTTTCTAGGTACATGCTGCCACCTATGAGGACGTGGAAAAGCACGGCAAATACGAGCTGCTGCGCTCCACCAGACATTTTGGAGGCATGGCGTGGTACCTGCTCAACGCTCGCAGGGTGGACGGGCTCATAGTGGACATGCTAAAGAGAGAGCTGTGAGTTTATGTGTGTGATGAATGCGTGCATGGTTAACACAGGTATGAGAGGCTGTTTTTGCAATTGCACTACGTAGGGCTGACCTGAATGCTTCGAAGCTTCGACTGTTGCCATGGTAATCGACCTCCAAATCAGTATTCGAATGCTTTGTTTTGTTTTTTTTTTGTTATTTTTATAAGTTTGTAATAACAATGTATAAATCCCCAAATAGCCAACCCAAATTAGGAATAATCCCAAAACATTATACATTATTCATATTCAACATTAACTAGTTATTTTCAGACAGATGTCCCGGGCACTGAAACGGGGGAGATGGAGACAGACAGACAGAAGAACATGTCAGCCTGCTGCGCCGCGCTACGCTGTAAAGCTTCAAATACCTTTGAATATTTCTCACCGAAGCTTTGAAGCACAAAAATGACATGACTTGGATTCGAGTAAAAAATTTGATGATTTTAGATTCAACAAAATAAAAAATGACTTGCAACTTGACTCGGACTTTTAACACCAGTGACCTGTGACTTCACATGGACTTGAGCCTTTTGACTTGGAAAATACTTGATACCTTCCCCCAAACCCAAATATTAAAAAGTGTGTTATTTAAAAAGGGTGTGCACAAAGACAATCAACTGCCTGGTACACAAACAAACTGAACAAAGATCATTTATTTGTTTGTGAAGATGATTTACTTGTGGGGGAAAAAACTGAACTAAAATGAACAAATTCAATTTCTATTTTTTTTTTACTTGTTGTTGAATCCCTAAAGTGTGTTTTTTTTTTTTTTGTTGAACTCTGAATTTTGGTGAACATTATTGGGCTTATTATGGACTTGCACTTCATTATCTTGCACTGAATTCCCCAGATTGTTTGAACCAATCTGACAGCATTCAATGTTGTTAAACATGGTGTTATGTTTGGCAAAGAGCGCATTATAACTTGTTTAGGACGCAAAACTCAAAGTGTAGGACTTGGGACTTGCCTGTCTTGACTAGGGACTGGATTTGGGACTTGAGTGAAAAGACTTGAGACTTACTTGTGACTTGCAAAACAATAACTTGGTGCCAC
>CAKAOI010049520.1:99773-114501 GCA_916701655.1 Sebastiscus albofasciatus
CAAACAAACTGAACAAAGATCATTTATTTGTTTGTGAAGATGATTTACTTGTGGGGGAAAAAACTGAACTAAAATGAACAAACTCAATTTCTATTTTTTTTTTTACTTGTTGTTGAATCCCCAAAGTGTGTTTTTTTTGTTTAACTCCGGACTTTAATTTTGGTGAACATTATTGGGCTTAGTATTGACTTACACTTCATTATCTTGCACTGAATTCCCCAGATTGTTTGAACCAATCTGACAGCATTCAATGTTGTTAAAAATGGTGTTATGTTTGCCAAAGAGCTCATTATAACTTGTTTAGGACTTGGGACTTGCCTGTCTTGATTTGGGACTTGAGTGAAAAGACTTGAGACTTACTTGTGACTTGCAAAACAATAACTTGGTGCCACCTCTGGTACTAAGTCACACCAGCTACTGTACCTGCTGGCAAAGAGCTGTGACCTCTGTCTCAGTGTGTAAATGTGTGTTTGCAGGCTCCAGGATGCAGTGAGTCTGGTGTCTCTGTTCCACATGGTGCACCCCCACAGCGAGTCAGCCCAGGAAGCTGCCAGCCAGCAGGCCACTGGCACCGACCTGCTTAAGGTGAGAACAACTCATCCTTTACAGGAAATATCTGCTGACTCGTAGCTCTATTTTACACTTCTAAGTGTATATTATGGGTTGCCATTTGATCCAGAGATTGTCCAGGTCATACGGATTGTGTCCCTCAGGTATTAGGAGTAAATCAGGAGTCAGTGTAGCTCTTGAGGTCAAGTCAAGGCCGTCCCATCTTAAGTTTCCTGTGCGAGAGGGTTTGGGTTTGTCTCCAGCGTGGGAACGTCGGGGCCAAGCTCAGGACACATCAGGTCTTATTAGCACTCACAGCCTCTTGGCCTTGAAGCAGCGGGGAGGGACATCGAGAGTGACAGCCATTTAATGTGAAAGGTTAGCGGAGAGGAGACATGGGGGTGTGTGTCCTCTCTGCTATCACGCAAGGCCTCTCATTTAGTCATGCTTGATAGTGGAGCACATACTTAGCTGTGTTTTATTAGGCTGCCACTAAGATAATGAATACTGTGATTGTACTCAAAGTAATTGGGGTGACTTTCCTCTCCTTTTGCTGACCTCTGACCCTTGTCCTCTGCAGATCTATGCCCAGAAAGAGTCCCAGAGGTCGGGCTACATCGAGCTGGCCCTGCAGGCGTACGAACAGATGGCTGCTAAGAGCTCTGCTGCCTGATGCGCCCACTCCTAAATAGAAATATATAAATTTATCCACAATGAGGAATGAATGGTGCCCATAACCGGAGGAATGGACTGAAAATAGCCTCCCATGTGTAAATACAATACAACTCTCTGTATTTACACTGTTTGGGTCGAAGAGTAACGTGCTTCTTGACTGAAAGGAAAGCTACACACTTCACAGCCATCGACTTGAAGAATTCACAGTTCTTGTAAGATACATAATGTTAGACATTTATCTATGGAGAGACATTGTAGCTCTTATTGTCTAAATGTGCATTTCATTTGGACCTCTGAGTCAAACCCGATGTGTTACATAACAAAATAAAGATCTTTGTACCTATGTGATGTGATGTGTTGTTTGGAGTAAAATAACTTGGAGGCCTGGATAACATGTAAGACTTTATTGATTGACGCTTATTTAATTCACTTTTCATGTCCGGATGCACCGTATCATACTTCCTTTTTAAGAAAACACATGTAAGGCACTTATAACCGAAGCATACGGTACATTTGACATGAGTTTATCTGATCAACTAAAAGCAGCAGTATGTGTTGATACAAACTTTGAGAAGTAAACATGCACCAAACTATTAGGATCTAATAAAGACAAATGGATGTAATCTAATGGGGGATTAGTCCAAATGGTAGGCTTGTTCCAACACTTCTGAATGCATACTATTTATAAAAATCATGACTTTTGTATCAGATGGAAATTCAAAAATACTGCTCTGATTAGCTAAAAATCCAGCAGGAATGATAGAGAAAATAAATGGTTCACTTCAAGAATGAAAGCAATATTCAAACTGGAAGAGTTCCTCAATGGCTTAGACAACACCCTGATCAACAGCAGTGTCACACTGTGTGAGGTATGAGGAAGAGGAAGAGGTACTGAGAGTAATGCCCCATTCGTTTTCATGTAGTCAGATGTTAACTCATACGGCACCTAGAGATAAAATATGGATTTTCATTGTGAACCGATGAGACTTGCATAAACTGATGAGGCTGCGGTTTAATTTCTGCCTTCTTGGAGGTGTACCTTGGAACAATTTTGACTATTTCAGTCCGTAGCCAAGAAAGCAAATGCTTGTTAATTAAGCTTAAAAGGCATTTTAGTCTGCTAACCGCTTATGATTGTCTTGGAAAACCGTTTGAGTTCTTTGGTCACTGAAAAAAAAACAACAGAAAAGTTTGTCTATTCACTCAAGAAATCCTCATCCAGGTTCACATCTGTAGTGTCGATATCGTCCAGGTCAAAATTGTCCAGATCCAGATCATCCAGGCCCTACAGATGTAAGTGGAAAACAGAAAGCGTTGCATTAAAAAACAAGAAGTTCAAGGCTGCATACGATTATTTATTTAATTCAACAATAAGCTGGACCCTATTTTCCCATGTTTCTGTGTCTAATTGACTAATGGGGACAACACTTTTTGAAATTGGTCCATTATTGAGGGAGAACGCTGCAGCCGCCAGCCGTTAAATGAGCTGTAATGTAATCATTTGGGGCAACCTGGCATCGTCAATGTACGTCCACTAAAAGTGCTTGTATTCTCGCCTGACAGGCTCATGGTATGTGTCCACAGGGGCGTTTTTTATCGCGAGGGATCGCCTCACTTCCCGCCTTGCTCTGAAATCTTGCGTTGCATCCACATTGTCAAAATCAGATAAATATTGACAGCCATGACATTGAAAATCTTGTAGATAACACTAAGCTACGCTTTCTGTACTCCAACACAACAAACTCTGACAACACCGGCCCTCCTATCTCCACTCACTCACATTTCCACCGTTGTCTTCCGACAACAAGTCACATGACACAATGACAAACAGAAAGCGAAAGGTAATTAAAACTAGGGTTAACTAGGGTAATGTTGTCAGACACTTATAATAATAACAATCTGAACCTGTCAGTGGCAAAAACCCATCACTTTTAGTGGACGTAAACTGATGGTGCTGGGTTGCCCCAAACAATTACATTACAGCTCGTTTAGCGGCTGGCGGCTGCAACGTTCAAAAAGTGTTTCCCCATCAGTCACTTTGACACAGAAACATGAGAAAATAGGTTGAAAAATACCAAAGTTATCCTTTAAAAACTGATATTTACCTCCTCATCTATCTCTGCATCGAGGTCCTGTGCAGCTCCCTCGGGACCTGCCTCCTCCTCCACGTTCCTCTTTACTGGAGATAAAACCTCTGGCTCAGCCTGTAGAGGCACAGCAGGCTCCAGGTTCTCCTCAGGCTTTACTGGGAGTGCTGTGGTTGGTTCCTCTTGTTCTGGCTCTTGTGCTGAGACTGGCTTCAATGATGGCATTGTATCCTGGAGTGGGTCTAGCAGTGGATCGAAGGCAAAATCTGCAAAAGTTGGGATTTGAGCCGGCACATGCTGCGCCGGACTGGCTGTGTTTTCAAAGGAGATGAGCTCCTCCACTGCTACGGGTAACGCTGGCGTTTCTGAAACCAGTTCCTCAGTAATACCAGTCTCCTCTGCTGCTGTATCTACGGTGGTTGGTGCTTCTGATTCTATTACATTGGTATCAACTATCAGATCAGTGCTAACTAGGACGTCCTCTGTTGCTATGGTTTCTGTTGCCACTGTCTCACTCAGTGTTTCTCCCGTTGTCGTGATGGTTTCTGATGTTGTCGTGATGGTTTCTGATGTTGCCGTGATGGTTTCTGATGTTGTTGTCGTGATGGTTTCTGATGTCTCGATTAGATATGTTTCAGATATGCAGGCAGCCGGCGCAGCATCAGCTGCCTCCTGAACATTTGTCTCAACTGATGAGCTGACATTTTCCACGAGACTGAACTGTACCACCTCTGGCTCTGCGGGGGCAACCTCTGTGGTGGACTCCACGATGTCTTCCTCTACAGAGACCGAAGCCTCCTCTGGTTTAGTGATGGTGTCCTCCTCAGAAGACACGGATTCTGCTCGCTGTGGCTCTTCTGTTACGATGACAGGCGGAGGGGATGCTGCTGGTGGGATGAATTCTTCTTCTTCTGTTGCTGAAACAGGATCAATAACTTCCTGTTTTAGTAGAACAGGTTCCTCCACGACTGCTGTTTCTGGAGGTGAAGCCTCTGTCACTGCTGCTGCTGCTACCACCATGACGCTTTCACTGATGCTCTTCACCTCTCCCTGTATATAGAACAAGCAGAATTACAATTCTGTTTTAAAAGATGGGTTCACACTATAATAAGTAAAAGTACCAGTACATGAATGTAAAAATGCTCCATTACAACACACTAAAAATATTTTTTTAACGTGAAGTAAAGGACCAATTTTTGTTTGATCACAGGTTCAGTTAAAGGAGCGACATCTTGGCATGAAAATGATAGGGGTGGGGGAAACAAAATCAATACAGCATAGTATCGTGATATTTTGCGTGGCAATATTGTATCAATACATTCAAGTAGTGATCTTTAATTATATAAACTATTAACCTCTTAACAATCCGACGGTCCGCCAGTCGCTATTCTGTCTTTCGAGGTTGTAGCGGGCTCAGTTTTAAAGCTAGAGTGAAGATACTGGTACCAACCATGCCCGTTAGCTTACGGGAAGAACGGTAAATAACGCTCCAAAGTTAAGCTAAATTTTGGTGAGGAAAACTGGATCCCTTGACCTCTGACCTCAAGATATATGAATGGAAACTCTGAGATGAACAGAGTGAAAACTCTATCTTATTAGATAAAACAGACGTTGGAAACGGCATAATTTGCAGTTGAAAAAAGGTGATAAATCGCAATACGTCTTATTGCAATCATGGGGCCTCTGGTGATTCCCACCACTAACTAGTGATGTAGAGGAGCAGGTTCTGGTCCTCACCTCTGGCCCAGTGATCTCTCCTTTGGACGCAAAACCTGCAGATTCCTCCAGAACATGACGGTCCTCATTTGGCTGAAGAAGAGAGAGAGAAACAGGCAAAATGTAACCTCAAACATGATGCTAAAAGTATGAACAGTTAATTCAGATGATTCAATAATGATAAAACAGCAAAACATTTTCAACAACTGACTAAAAAATATTTTGTGCATCATTTAGGATAAAATAACTCCTAAATATATTAAAGTTTTCAACTATATTTGCTCTGACGTCCACCAACCATGATGAGTGAGTATTCTGCAGCAGGCCTGACCACAACATGAGTCTCCTTCAGGTACTCTTCAGCCAGCAGGGCTTGCTGGAGGCCAGGGAACAGGTTGCTGTACTGGGAGGGGTCAGCCAGAGCATCTGCTGCCTTCTTGTTCACCTTGGACAGACTCTCCTTCCACAGCTTCACCACCCTGGAGGAAAGGAAGCGTATACAGCTCATAATGTAAATATACACATAGATATAGATATTCCCATTATCAAAAACTTTCAGGAGTTGCATCCACAGATTTTGATTTGGACTTTGTAAATGTGTTGTCCTCCGGGAAACAAAAACAGCTTATTTATTATAAATTACAGGCAAACTAGTATATGCAAAGGTCATGTATGGATAGAAGATTAATGAATGCACACAGACACAGCCAGTACTCTCAGGCATACGCTGTGCACTCGATAGAAACAACTTTACCTTGACACATGGCTGGGCAGATATGTTCTTGCCAGAAATGCAGCCTCTGGCAACCGATTTGTTTCAATGAGAAGCTCCAGACATTTTTCCAACCTGGGCAAATACAGAAAAGAGGTGATGTGCAAAAATAAAATAAACTAATTTGGAAAAGTTGATTGGAATCTGGATTCAACATAGTTCCTCTACTCACCTTCCCTGCAGGAAGTAGGTGAGGAAGGCCACGTTGGTCTTCCCATCCTTCTCCGCCCCCTCGGCCAGTTTGCCCACCATGTTGGCGTTGCCCGAGGCCGTGGCCAACAGCAATAATCCCCCGTAATCCTGAGCCTGGTGCAGACACTCCTGAGCCAAGCTGAACTGGCACTTTGTAGTCGCGAGCTCTGCCAGCTGCTTCCATTTCTGCTCTGACTGGCGCACCCACATGCCAGAGAGACAGGAGAGAGAGGATTATCACAGGAGGACAAGCATGAACAACAATACACTGTGAGGCAGCTACTCAGTACGGGATGCCAGCGGATTGGCTCACCCTGAAAGACTTCTATAGTAAAAATGACTGATTCTATTATCAATATAGAACTAAAGAGAACAAAAGCTGGATAACTGAAGTTCGGTTTCTTCTGATTGTTTTTCTTTTTAGTGTGTTAGTGTGGTAAAATGTATGCATGGTTGTATGTAAGTGTATAGTTGTATTTGTAAATGTGTATGCATGAAAATATATGGGTGCAAGTGTGTATGAATAAATGTATAGTTTTTATTCTTTATGATGTACAATCATGTATAGAATTCTATTTTTTATCAATGTAAATTCTGCTTCTATTCAGTTAACTGTGAGCATGAATGCAAATAAACTCAAACTCATCCTGCATATTACACAGCTACCAGCTTCAATTATTTTATTATAATATAAACTAATGTAAAGATCCTCCAAAAGAGACTGTGTGCAGTTTGATAGACAGCAGATGTCACACATACTGCATCATTTATTGTTGCTAATACAGTATACTATGACGATTAGTATGTAGTACTGTATAGAGTTGGGATGTAGTATGGCTCTTGTATTTGTGTGTATGTGAGCTCTGACCTCTGCCTCTGAGGCCAGTTGATGGGCTATCTTGAGCTCTCCCAGCTGCAGGGCCAGTTCAAACTTGTGTTCTGGGTCGGTGGAAACAGCCAGGGCCTGCTGTCTGAAGCCCTACACAACACAAGAAAACACAAGAAACAGGGTTATTCCATATATTCTGCTCTGTCTAACAGTGACAAACAAAGTGGTAAAAGAGACTGCGTGAGAAGCAAATCCAATCCCACGATAAATGGATTTGAAAGGAAACACAAGAATTGTGCCCAGAGGTTTGACTCCATCTGGCTGCCTGATGTTCTGCAAATTATGCATTCCTCAGCTAAACCCTCAATTTATAAGCAGAAAGAAAAAGCACAGAGCTGCACAGACGTACCTGTTTCTCCAAGAAGTTGGCCACTCTGGTCCTCTGCTCCTTGGGGATTGTGGGTAGGACCTTGTCGGCCGTGCTGAAGTCCCTCCTCATGACGGCGGTCTGGTACTCCAGCACCGACAGCAGCAGCGAGTAGCTGATGACGTTCAGCTCCTTGTCTCCGAGGTAGAGACGGTCGTCCTTGGGGATGTAGCCTAGCAGGTACATGGTCCTGAACAGGAGAAAGACCGCTTTTAAGGCACTTCCTTAAGATTTTATAATGTTTTATTATATATAAAAATATTTCATATTTACTGGATAGAAAGAGACTTGACACATTAAGTGGATTCAAAGCCGTACGGTAGATTTTTCCAACATGCCAGGGGTGTGGCTGTAACACTGATGATGGATCGTGTCTAGAAGGTAACCCTCAAATTTGAAAACTTACAATAACCTGCAAAAGTCTACGAGACTCGCTGCCTGATGATGTCTCCTAACCTTGACCATTCAAGGTCAATGCTTAATGCTTTGTACATTTACATGTATATACATGCATTGTACCTGTCCAGGTGAGCAATGGTGATGAGCTCTCCTCCGACATAGTAGTTCAGTCTGTTAAGAGAGCTGGTGTAGATGAAGCAGTCTCCCACCCAAACCCCCGTCTTCACCACCCCTGAGACCTCCCCCAGCACCTGGTCAACAGGAAGACACAACACAGACACAAATAATCATTGCAAATGATTGTTAGAATTTCTTAAAACTTGCCGGCATCTTCCAGAACAACAACATTTCAAACGTTTTACAACTTGTATATTAATATTTATTTTATTTGGCTTATAATTAATGTCATTTAGGAGGAAGTCATTATGTATTTTAACTTATTTCTTTATTATTTCTTACTATTTGTTATTCTTTCTCCTTGTCTGAATGTGTTGCATTTTTTTCTTTTGTAAAGCACTTTGAGCTACATCTCTTGTATGAAAAGTGCTCTATAAATAAAAGTTGTTATTATTATTATTATTATTATTATTATTATTATATGTTACTGTAAATTACATCATGTGTATCTGGAGATTACGTTCCTGCACATTCGTTCAGGAAATACACTACTACTACTACTACTACTACTACTACTACTACTACTACTACTACTACTACTACTACTACTACTACTACTACTACTACTACTACTACTACTACTACGTGTCTCTGACCTCGAAGGCGCCCTCTATCCCATCCTCCGTTATCTCCTCCTTGGACTCCTGGGCTGCCGCCACTCTCTCTTGTAGGTAGCGCAGCACAAAGAACGACTCGTCTGTACCGATACACACCAGCTCCCCAGAGTCAGACCAGAAGATCTAAAGACAGGAATACAGGCAGATATTATAAGAGGGTAACAGACAGACTGCTGGAGATGTAAGAGCTGTAACAGTATGACTCACATGTTTAGGCTGGATCTCGATGCGGCGGATCAGTTCAGCAGTCTCCCAGTCGTAGAAGGCCAGGCCGCTGTTTGACCTCACGCCCAGTAAGAAGCCACCAAAGATACCTGTGGGACAGCAGGATACCGAGCATTAGATACATACTGTATCTACACACACAAAAACCTGACGAAGTAGGAAATGAAACTCACCTTCAGCCCCAAAGTCGGGTTTAAAAGCCTTCTTCTCTTTGAAGTTCTTAAATAGTTTGACCATACTGCTTCCCTCCCGTATGGCATACCTAAGAAAATAATGTACACACTTCATTATAATGAACTGTTAAGTTAATTACTCTTATTGCATATATTTTACATTTATAACTAGTTGAAGGAATAGTTTGGGAAATATACTCAGATGAGTAGATCAATACCACGCTCATGTTTACTATTAAGGTATGTTATAGATACTTTCTCTGCATTGTTGTTTATAATGATAACTTTATTTATCCGTAATTTAGAATTTCCCTTCACAGTTACTGTTTTATTTGTTATGGACAACCAATAAAGAAGACCTTTGAAAGAAAGAAAAATAACTTAATAACAAAATAAGCTAAGCTAAACTAAGCTCGCTCTGGGGCCTCTATCTAAGTCTCGGCAAGAAAGCGAACAGGTGTATTTCCCATAATGTCGAACTATTCCTTTAAGAACTCACTGTGAGGAGTCGTGAGCCCAGACGAACTCCTGAGCTGAACCGAAGCTCTTGTTCCTCAGGGCCATGGCGGTGTAGATGATATACTCCCCATCTCCACACACCACCACAAATCTACAAATACACAAAACACAAACATAAAAATGTCCATCAGTGTTTCCCAAAGCCCGAGATGACGTCCTCAAACGTCTTGTTTTGTCAGTTTACTGTCATAGAGGAGTAGATATATAAACCTCTTATCACCACTACTTCCACTCACCTCCCGTTGGGGCTGTGCTGGATGGTCTGGGGGAAGATCTCACAGCTGCCCATGTCTTTGACCCCCAGGGGCAGCCTCTCTCCGTCCCTGATCTCAGTGTCTCCCATGGCCTTCAGGTTGGCCTGCTGCACCTCGGAGTGGCGAGCCCACATGACCTTCCCACTGGTGTCCATGGACATGGCCGGCTCCTCCCGACCCAGCTGAGACACAGAGGAGGAGGAGGGGCACCGTTTTAATATTACAGGTCAGCAAATCTTCCTTCAGCTTACACAATGCAATCTGCTAGATAATATACTCCAACTGAGGGTGTATTATATCACTGCCCAAAGCTGCAGAGAGGTCGTGTCCTCTATTTTCTCTGGGTGATTGTGGGTTCTGATAACCTGAGGTGTTGTTTACAATTTGAAAAACAAGAGCATGACCCTTGACCTTTATATTCTTTAAAATTGGTCATTTGTCATCAATAATCTACCTGAAGAATTAGGGAAAACACTTTAGTATATGGTGCTTAAAATGAAATGTATGAAATATTGCTTCTGGGAGATAGTGCTATATTATATAAAACAACAGCACAGTATACCTTGATGATGATGCTGCCTTCATCGTAGCCCAGAGCCACACTGTTGGAGCCCGGCTGGCCGCATATACACCACACCCTCTCCATGCCGTAGTTGAGTGTGTTTTCTAGCCGGTAGGTGTTGGAGTGCCACACTCGAACGGTGCCTGAGGAAACGACAGAGAGGTCACATTGAACCAAGATGCTGCTGTGATTTTGGGCTACAGATCAGCTTTAAAAATGTGTCATTGAAATACACAACGTACCGTCCTCAGAGCCCGTGAGGATGATCGGCAGCTCCGGATGGAAACTAACACACGTCACGTTCTGGGCGTGACCCTCCAGGGTCTGAACACACGTTTTGTTCTGGTAGATAGAAACACACAGTACATAATGTCACTGACAATACTGTACGATGATTTTTATATCTATCCTGCTCATGTTAATATATATCATTCAATATTCACATTTAGAATAATATGCACATGCCATCTGCTACACTGGAGTGTATGCATGTTGATTTCACAAATGCATCGCTTGACAACTTTTTTTTTTTAGAAACTGGACATTTAGTTTTCAGAATACGAAAGGATGAACCCTAGACAAATATTTTGTTTTTGAAAACTCTTACGTAGCATTGTAGAAATGCATTCCTGTGGTGATGAGATTACAATGTGAGGTTTGCTGGAATGACTCAGTTATGTAATAATTTACTGAATATGGAAGAGAGCGGGCTGACAAGAAAGAGATTTGTTGAAACTGGACGGTTTGTATGTCTCAAAGAAGAAAATTGGATTTGTTCAGTATGCTGTCTGAATGATATAGACTGTTTCATTGCATTCTGTTGCTAGGGCAACAGCTTTGGTCCAAGTCTACTTCCTGTCAACTAGTGCATTAACAAACATTGCAAAAGGAAATAAAAAGTGAATCATTTATAATGTTTATGTTGTCAAGTTTGAAAAGGTCTATAATGGGGCACCTGATAATCCCAGATCTTGACCAGGCGATCGTCGGCCCCTGATATGAGGTAGGGCTTGTCTCCTCCGCTGTAGTAGTCGATGCAGTTCACCCCCTTCTCGTGGCCCTCCAGGGTGAAGTTGGGAGTCCTGGAGCCCAGCTGCCACACCTGCAGCAGGCAGAGGAGAAACATGCAGTGAGCAACCGACGACAGTTTACGAGTAAATGAACGATTTAAGGATATTTTGTGGCGCATTGTAGGTATCAATAGTGTGGGTAAATGAGGCTTCGATCGAGATGATTTCAAGGCCTCTATCTCACAGAAGCGGTGTTGTTGGTGGTAGTGCTTCTCAAAATTGAAACTACATTTCCCATAAACTCTGTTACATCTGACTGTGACTGTCACTATTACCTTCATTTAAACTGGAAGAACAGCACACACCTTCTTCTGTTTGTGCCCTGAAGCAATCTTCTTTTGTGTACTCTTACAAGCATTTGCATGTACGTGTGTGTGTGTGAATATACCTTAATAGTTCTGTCCAGAGAGGCGCTGGCAAACTGGTTGTTGTCTTTGGGGTTGATGACAATCTGCATGACGTAGTGAGTGTGTCCCTCGAACACTTGACCACACGACCACTTTCTGTCCCAGTCCCACAGCTTGATCAACATGTCATCTGAAAACATACACACATAAAACAAAGTTTTAGAACCCTACATGTACAAAGACAGGTACAAAATGTTATTTTTTTTCGTAAGTAGCTGTTTCCTACCACTGCTGGTGAGGATGTAGGGCTGTGTCGGGTGGACAACGATGCAGCGGATGTAGTCAGAATGAGCCTCAAACATGTGAACCCGCTCCAGAGTGTTGTAGTTGAACACACGGATCTGCATGTCATCCTGGGGACAGACAGAGAGATTGACAGGTGCAAAAAACACTGCTTAATGCACTGTAGAACACCAATGGGTAGAAAACCATTAGGTCAACAATTCAGCCCAAGACAATTGGTTATTTTGACCCACTGTTAGACACAACAAGCTCAGGTTTGACCTTAAAACTGTCACAAGTGTATTGTTAGTTATACAAAATGATGTGCATGACATCCAAAACTGCAAAGAATATCATTAACAATCAGCAACAAACAGTGACACATATGTTTAAAGAGAGCTAGAGTAAACCATACCATATTTCAGTATTTATTACAGTATCTTGGGTTTGATTGGTGGCCCAATAGATTTCTACCCATGGGTGCTGGGTAAGGTTAAGCCAGTATTGTGTCTGTGCTTGTGTTGTAGTACTTGAGATCAGTCTCAAGACCACTTTTTCAAGGTCTCGGTCTTTGCCGCACATAAAATTCTGCTCTGCAACGCCTTTTGATTTTCTATTTTATAAAGACATCTCTCGTGGTACACACTCGACTCCTCAAAGTCTTGGTCTCGATACACTCTGGTCTTGGTCATGACTTGGTCCTGGTTTAGGTGGCCTCGACTAGAACACTGGTCTGTGCTATATTGACCCAAATTAGGTCAACTTTGACCCAATGATTTGTTTTTGAGTTTACCGATAAAGAAATGCAACAATCTCACAAGTTAATTTAAACTTTATTTCAGTTAACAAACTGAAAAGAAAGGCAACCTTTAAAACGCACATTTGAGTCGTGATACTTACAGCTCCAGCGATGACCCAGTGCTTCCTGGCTACAAACTTGGCCACTCTGACAGGCAGGTCACACAGCTCGAAGGTTTTCACCATCATCTACACACACAGGAGTCACACCATATCAACATTATACAGACTTTATTTCCATCAGATAATCATGGATGAAGAGATATGAAGCGTTTGTGTTTGTGAAGGAGAGACTCAATAAGTGATTAGTGATCAAAGAAGTGATTGAGTGATTAGAGAGGAATGATGGTGACCTGTGTCTCGTGGTTCCAGACCACCACAGTGCCGCTGTAGAGGCTCGCCACCATCCAGGGCTCGGTGGGGTGCAGATCTGCACTCTTCACCCGGTCTGACCGAGCGGTCAGCTTCCGCTTGATGTCCAACCGCAGAGGCTATAATGTCAAATAAGAGAAAAAATGGTGATTAAACTTAAAAAAAAAATATGAATCTGCATCAGTTAAACCCATTTGTGTCCGCAACCTTTGGTGGAAATGTTCTCTGGCCTTGACTAAGCAGAAATGTGAATCAAGTGAGTTTTTCTTATCATACTATATTCTGTATAGTCTTTGGATACACTACTGTTTTTGCAACAGACTCCACTATAATTTAGGAAAAAACAGTGATGTGCCCAAATACTAGACATAGTATGATAAGAAAATGTCTGTATCTCAGAAACTACAAGGAGCACTATCAAGTATTCGGAATGTATGAACTCATAATAAGCTGAATGTCAAAGATATACACACATATGTAGTATAAAAAACTCATATGGAAAACATTTAATAAACACAATGTTAGTATTTCTCCTAATTTTTTCAAAAATCCTGACTTTGACTATAAATAAAAGTGTGATTTTTCATGTGATTTAAAAATTGCAATCAAAGATGTACTGTTAGATTTGTGCCCAAAGTATGTCTGTACCAAATAAGACCAATCAGAACAAATATGGCATTTTTCTTTATCATACTAAACACATAATGGTCTAATCAGGTAACTAATCAGTTCCCCTCAACAATGGTGGATGTTCTTTGCCAGAGGATTGTAAAAACACTCAATAAGCAGCCTGTGTTTTCACTATTATAGTCTACATTGTTTTGCATTGTAGACACTTTTAATTCAGTGACTTAGTGGACACATTTTTAATAATAAAATGTTTATTCTATTCCAGGTTTTGCAGCCAGTAATGGAAGGGGTGTGTCTGTTGATACTTCCCACGAATTCCACATTTTCTCTGCATGCCTGCTCCAGGATCACTGAGTCCTTTCAAGTCTAATCATGCCAATGAGAGTCACAGTAGTAGCCTTTTCATTTGTCCACTTTTAATGACAAACATCCCATAAACAAACCTAAAAACTTTATCATACAACAAAATAAAAGTAAAATGTTTTTCTGAACTGCTTTCAACTTTATTGATGATAAATTAATAGCAATTTGGTTATTTCTGCATGCAGTTTCCTTCTTCTACTGTGTATTTGAATGGAGTTTTATGGCTAGTGATTACACACACGGTGCCGCGTGTCACTGACATTTAGAGCTACCAAATATCCACAAACAATTAAACAAAGTTATAATAAAGTATTTAGTTTGTGTTTTCTTTCCTACCATGGTTCCACGTCAGAGAGTCTCTGCGGTGCTTGTCCTGTAAAATGCCCAGCTCTCCTGCTGCCCTCGTCGGGCTTCAACTGTGGAGTTCACTGGAAGAAGTTTGGTGACCAAGAGAAGAAGAATATAAACAGAATGACTTCCGGTAGGCAGTTTCACAATAAAGCAGTTAGAGGTTATCTTTCAACATGCAGGAGTAGATGACATAAAACTACACGTAAACTATAAATAAATGAATGAATGAATGAATGAATGAATGAATGAATAAATGAATAGATAAATGATAAATAAATGAATGAATGAATGAATGAATAAATAAATACATGAATAAATAAATAATACATAAATAAAACTATA
>CAKAOI010049521.1:0-12708 GCA_916701655.1 Sebastiscus albofasciatus
CTTATAGCATAAAGATGGAGGTCTGTGTGACTGGTCACCAAGTTTACGCAGCTGTATGACTCCTTTGTCAAATCATATTGACAAAAAAGATTGATTAAAATACATAAATAAAATGCAAAAAAGTAGAAAAACGTCTCACTTCGCCTCTGCACTTATACTCATGAGTTGGCAGCCAGCTGTTGCAGCGAAGAGAAAACTAGAGAGGCACCACCCAAACTGCAACCGCGGATAACTCGTTCATTTGCATGAGAACATTTCCGCTCAACAAGCACCAACGTTATAACGTGCAAACTATAAAGTAGACTAGTATATTTCACGGGTGGTTGCACGAGTGGAGACACAGACCGCCTGAATAACTCTACTATGACCACCACCACGGCGGCATGATGAAGGATTAGTTTCTTGCTCATATGCGCACGGCTACATGACTTCAGAGCTAGTACCTTACATAATAATTAATCTGCCACACACAAAACTGGAAGCACAGTTTTGTTTGAATAATGTTTGTCAAATGATATGCCATAAAAGTGCAGGTGTGCATGCATGCAGGAAGCTAGGCAGAGTGTGTTGCGCTCTAGCTTACCGGACAGGCGCCTCTCCATCACCGTGAAGTCCTGTCGGTACCTTGTCCTCCGACTTCGACCTCCTCTGCACAGCGAGGCTCCATGATTTCATCGGCTCAGCTCTCTCGTGACCTGTCCTGCCATCGGGTCCGCGTGGGCGCGCGTTCTCACACAAGCTGGCGCGTGCGCGACCGGCGTAGTGGTGGTGGGGCACAGCACGAGCAGTAAGAATGGATGGATGGGAGGGTTTCTGGGATTTCATAGGCTACACCTACATGGATGGGCGTTGAGTTGGTTACTTGTTAAGGTTTTAGCTATACAGGAGAAAGCCTTACAGGTGGAATGGCATTCATTCATTTCATTCTCACTGTGCAATATCATTTTCCACTTGTGCAATTTTGTTAATAGTCTGTTTATTGTCAATACTGTATATACTGCTCCTATTTTTATACTTCCTTCTATTTAAATGGTTCATATTTTGTTACACTTTGTTTAGCTCTTTTTTTTACTGTGTTAGCTGATGCATCTTGTTTTTTTGCTCTATCCCCTTTTGCTGCTGTACACTGCAAATTTCCCCACTGCGGGACTAATAAAGGAATATCTTATCTTAATTTATCTTAATTTCAAAATTTGCCAAATGAATTAAATTAAAGCTGCAGTGGGTATAGAAATGGAGCAAAAAAAAAAAAAAAACAGTCACTATATCCTGACAGTATAGTGCATGAGACAGGTAATCTGAAAAAAACATCATGTGTCCTCTGGTGCTCTCTAATGGCATCTGCAGGATTTCACAGATCGGAGGAAAACAACCAATCAGAGCCGAGCTGGAGCCTGTCCAGCTGTCAATCACTCAAAAACTCAGATCAAACCATCAAACTAGGCAGCACCAATCAAATATGAATCAATGTTCGGTTACTGTAATGCCCATTTCTCGCTTCAAATGTTTTCAGAAACATCTTGTAGTGTACTGTTTAGCTGTAAAATGAGAGTTTGTTCCGGCTGGTGGGCGATGCTTGGTGTTTCCTCAACTGATCTCAATATGGCTGCCAAGTCACAAACTTTCTAATTTTACAGCTAAACAGTGCACTACAAGATGTTTCTGAAAACACTTGAAGCGAGAAATAGGCATTATAGTAACAGAATATTGATTCATATTTGATCAGCGCTGCCTAGTTCGACCTTTTCATAGGAGTTTTTAAGTGATTGACAGCTGGGCAGGTTCCAGCTCGGCTCTAATTGGTTGTTTTTCTCTGATCTGTGAAATCCTGCAGATGACATTATAGGAGCACCGGAGGACACAGAGGCACATGATGTTTTTCAGATTACCTGTCTCGTGCACTATTGTCAGGATATAGTGACCGTTTTCAAACTAGGCAGCGCTGATCAAATATGAATCAATATTTGGTTACTGTAATGCCTATTTCACACATAAAAATGTTTTCAGAAACATCTTGTAGTGTACTAAAGGCTGTAAAATGAGAAAGTTTGTGACCCCGGCAGCCAGATCAGTTGAGGAAATACCAAGCACCGCCCACCAGCTGGAGCAAACTTTCTCATTTTACAGCTAAACAGTACACTACAAGATGTTAATGAAAACATTTGAGGCGAGAAATAGGCATTAACAGTAACAGAATATTGATTCATAGTTGATTAGCGCTGCCTAGTTTGACCGTTTGATCAGAGTTTGCAAGTGATTGACAGCTGGCTCTCTTTGCAGGCAATAGGAATGCTCTCTCTCTCTCTCTCTCTCTCTGAAATGACCCGTGATCGTCCAAAGTCTCCCGTCATGGTTAGATTTATTTTTAAAGCCTGAAAACAGAGCCATGAGGAGGTGCAGAAGCCTAGTTATCTCTCAGAGCACTTGAATTACAATATGCTGAAAGGTTATTATTGAATTTTTGCCCAATAATGCCAAAAACATTCTGCCTACTGCAGGTTGAACACCACGTGTGGATTTAACCAAAGGTTTTTAAATTTTCTAAAAACTGTGCACCTTGGACAGGGCACTTTGAGGAGGCTGTTAGAGGTCTGCAGCTGTTCAGTTCACTGTTCATTCACTAAATATAACTCAGACAGAAAATGAGTAAAAATAACTTTTTTTGGTCAGAGGTTTCACTCTCAGAAAAGAGATGCCGTTTTGTCAGACGGAATTCCCGGGCCACGAGACAAGAAATGAAATAGGCTAGGGATCTCACCCCACAGGTTAAGATACTGTAGGTATCACAGCAGGTGTTGTTGTATGAAACTTTCAATAGGTTTGCATGCACATCTGTCATTTATCTTTGAATCGCCTATTCTGGTCAGGAGCTAGCAGGATTACTTATGTAAAGCTTCCTTGCTTTGAAAATTGGTGTTTCCAGATTTGTCCCAATTTTTCCGCTTAAAGTTCTCGAGAAATGACACAGGTGACCTGTCTGACTTTGAACGGGTGCATAACATGCTGTTGTTAGCCATCTGTGACCTGTAAAAAACAATTATCAGTTTCATTTCCTCCCAACATCTAACCAAAGAGAAGTGAAATTTTGAGATCATGGGTGGGGGGATTTATTTACAAGCACACTACATTACTCCGTTGTAAGAAAGGATGTAATGTTAAGTAATCAAGCTACTCATGTGAAAACAAGTGAAGTGAAGTGTTTATTTGTATAGTCCAATATCAATGCCAATTTACAATGTACAGTGTCTCTATTAATTTTGCAGCCCACGATAGCAACATGTCCCTACCTGGCTCAAGCTCTCTGAAGACAAGTATTAAAGCGTCAACTTTTGTTAGATAAAACAACAGAACACAATCTTGAAAAGTAAGCCAAGGCAAGGCACCTTTGTTTGTAGAGCACATTTCAGCAACAGGGCAATTCAAAGTGCTTTACATAAACATTCAAGAACATTGCGACAAAGTGCAAAAGAACATTAAGACATAATTAAAACAGTTATAAAAACAAAAACATTAAAGATTAGAAAATAAAAACAAGCTAAAAATAAAAGCTAGGATAGAAACTAAAATAGAATATAACTCACAAGAGTAAAAGCTCTAGTGCAGTATAAGATCATTAGTAAAATATTTACAGCACATGGAAGAGTGCTTACATTTTAAAGGTGCTAAATACGGAATTCAGAGCATTTCTATTGCCTCCACATGGCTCTCAACATGGTGGCTAGCAGCTAACGGTGCCAACAGCATGAACAGTACAAACAGTGGCAACAGTGCTGACAGAGCTAACAGTGTTTACCTGAGGAGGGGACTGGAGGGTGGGCGCTACGCTTCTGCAACGACGACGTGGGTCGGTACGCCATGATCAGCGGTAACCGCCGTATGACGCAGAGCGGCGGCCATTAGCTAGCCAGTGAGGCATAACAGTGAGGCTCACATGTACTAAAAGCACGACTGGCCGGCTATGTAAACAAAGCACAGAGAAGCTCAGATTACAACACATACAGAGAGAGAGCGACTTCATTCTCTGCTCAGGTAGACATTACTCCTCTATATCTTTACATAGACAATAGCTATTTGCTGCTATATTAATCCTCTGAATCCCGTACATATAGAACCTTTAATCTAAAAAAATGATAGTTACATAGGCTATTAAAAACATCAACCGAGTATCATTACGTTATGTGACACAATTAAGGAGAGGGTACATTTGTCAAAATGATGTAATGGGAAGATTCTTAACGACAAGGGCTATAAGTGCTCTCTATCAGCAGTTAAAAGGAAGTCATATAAAACTTTCACTCATGTTGTTGTCATAGAATTTGAGGTTATCTGACGACAATGCCATTCTCATTCGGTTCCAGAAAAGGGGTTCAGCTCTTGGGTTTCTCGGCCAGGACAACACGGACTTTCTGCACAACCGTTTCCTCAGCTGGAGGTACTTCAGTTTGGGAAACATCTCATCCAACAGAACCATCATAGCTGCATCCACCTTATTTGGATAAAATCAGAGATAATATAGATTTTTAAAAAAATCTAATTAATTATATATTATTTAAAAAATAAAATGCACATGGAAATATAAAAGTGAATTTTACTGACCTTCTCGTCCAGAAGCCGCTGCTGAACCATGAAGAAAGCCTGGCGGATCACACCGTTCACCGTCTCACCGCCAACGGCACCATTGGACAAAACAAACACCGTCTTCACACTGCTGTAGACAGCATTATGTAGATTTTCAATACAGGAAAGTCCAGGAATCCAGTCCCTCTCCTCCAAACAGAGACAAAACCTCCTCTGACCCGAGTTCTCCAGATTGACGGTTAACTCATTGTAGACCCAATCCCTCACAGCCCGGTTGCTGGTGTCAAACACCACAAAAGCATCGTATTGATAATGTGAATCAATACCAGCGAGCTGGGAGTAGCCCTTATGTCCTGCCCAAAGTACCTGTAAGCAATACCACAGATCCCAGCCATAGAGATGCTTCAGTAGGGGCAGAACAGTGAACGTCACGGCCAAGAAGCAACAGACGACGAAGGCTAAGCCACCATATATGTCCTGGCAGGATCGCTGGTCCATAGACAGTATACTCTGGCCCTGTTGGGACTCTGGGTAATCACAGTGTATATGTGTGGTGAGGTAAGGGATCTGCACCGGAGTGTGACGCAAGAAGTCCGCGAACCATGACGTATCACAGTCACATTTAAAGGGGTTTGCATGCAGGGTGAGTTTCTGAAGGGCGCTGCCATTTTTAAAGGGAGCGGGGAGAAACTGATGGTTCAACGCTTTGATCTGATTGTGGCTGAGATACAGGTAGTGCAAGGATTTCGCCATAATGAAGAAATTCTCAGGGATGATACTAAGGCGATTGTGACTGAGGTCCAAGAGAGTAAATTTTGCTCCAAATTCTATGACTTTATAAGGCAAATAATAGAGGAAATTTTGACTGAGGTTCAGGTGACATAAATTGCTGAGCGCCGAGACGTTTTGCCATGGGAAATATTTCAGAAAATTGTTGCTGATGTGGAGAGTCTCCATGCTTCCTGGGAGGTTACACAGCACTTCTGGCGTGATTGACTTCAGATCATTGTTGGAGATGTCAAAGTAGGTGAGGCTTGTCAGGTTTTGGAAGAAATGCGTGTACTTGTTGTTGTCAGAGTCCCACATGATGTCCAGGTGATTTCCATAGAAGTAGAGGTACTTCAAAGAACTGCTGATCAGCCTCTGATCTATTCGCATCCCAATGCCGTTGTTCGCCAGACTCAGAACTTTCAAGTTTGTCAGATTTTGAAGGAACTCAAAACGATGGCCCATGCCCCTCATTTTGAAGTGAAATTCATTGTTACTAACGTCTAGAACCTTCAGAGTGCTTTTAAGCTCACTGAGAGCTCCGTTATAGTAAAAATCCAGTCTATTGAATGACAAATTAAGAAAAACTATTTTTTTCATGCTACTAAACAGCCCGCTCTTCAATGCTTGACTCATGTAATTGAAGGAAAGGTCTAAACAAACAGCATCTTCCATGCCTACAAACACCTCTTTGTTAATAGCCAGGATGTCATTTTGAGACAGGTCAAACGTCAGTTTGCCTTTGCAGAAAATGATTTTAAAGTCGTATAGCGATTTGAATTGTGACTCATTGTCCTCCAACAAATCCAGCTTGTTTGACTGGTTGGATTCCCAGGTATCACTTCCAGATGTGGCTTCTCGGTCTATTAGCATAAGGGGTGGGTCAGGAAAATTATGTGTAAACGAGTTCTGGTTCCGACAGCTTTCCTGTGCCGCAATCTCAGACGACGGACTCGAGCAGCACGGAAGGAAATTAAGCATGTTTTGGGAGAGGTCGATATTGATGAGAGACGGTGACTGTTTCAGAGACGTCAAGTTACAAATATTGATGAAGTTCATTCTCAGCTCTAGTTTCGTTAGGTTTTGAAGTTTGGACACAACCTTAAGGCTCTCTTTTGAAAGCGTGTGGAAAAAGTTACCACTCAGAAGGAGACCTTGTAGATCAGACATATTGCCAATATGCGGGGAGAGGCGCAGTTCCTGAAATGTCTTCAGTGGTTCATAGTTATAGATAAGGCTAATCCAAGTGAGGCCCTTCAGCTCTGCAAAGAAGGTGCCGTTACGTATCGCATACGCCAGGAGGTTGTCGGAGAGGTCCAATCCCTTTAACTTCTTCAAAGGTTGAAAAAGACCCTCTGGGAATGTTTTCAGAGAGTTTCCTCTCAAGCTTATGTAGGTGATGGAGCTGTTCTCAGCATAGAGTGAGTTTGGATGTAGGCGTAGAGGGAGATTTTGTGGGCAAGGAAAGCAGGGCCTGGCTGCATGGTCACAACGCTGGCAATTCCACTCCAAGTTCAAATACCTGAGGTGAGTCAGGTTGGCAAATGCTCCTTCTAAGACCTCTGTGATTGTATTCTCTCTTAAATCCAGACTCTCCAATGTGGGTGGCAACCCTTTAGGGATAACTGTGAAGTTATTATACCCTAAGGTAAGGTTTTTGAGTTCAGGGAGCTCTCTGAAAACCCTCTCGCTGATGTGAAAGGACTGGTTGCAAGGGTTTGCATAGAAGCAGTTCTTGTTGAGGAAGAGATCTTGGAGATATGGAGTGTTTAAAGGGTGGACAATGTTGAAGATGCGATTATTCTGTAGGTCAAGAACCCTCAGGCTTTCAGGTAACCAGGGAATAGAGGTGAGGCTGTTTCCCGACAGATACAAAAATCGAAGCTTCAACAGGCTCTTGAATGCGTAATAGTGGATCACCATTTTGCAAGAGTGGTCATCCACAGCTCTCAGGCGACCCGGCTGACAATTCCCCATTATTTCCAGAGTGAGAAGGTTTGGGACACCTGACAAAGCATGCTGCCCCACTTGCCGTATTTTGGTCCGACCTAAATTGAGCGACACTACAGTGGTAGACTTGATGAAGGGGACACGCCTGAGTGGTCTGTCGTGGCAGTCTACTGTGGTGGTATTCACATCAGTGTCACATGGGAAGAAGATGGTATTTATGGTGCTCACTAATGGAAGAAGCTGACACAGGATGAGGAGATTGTTCAATATAGCCTGAAAAAAAGAAACTCAATTTCAGTTGTTTTGTCAATGTTTCAGAAGATGTAGCAGACAATTTAATTTGACAAAAAGCATATTCAGTAAATTTCCTTTCAATATCACCCTATATAACCTACTGGTAAACCTGCAATCTGTAACTATGAGCAAATATTATTAATTTAATTATTTTTATCAGTAGTACATGAGATAATCTGTGAAAAAAAATCCTGTTCCTCTGCCTCCTCTTAGTACTGCTAATGGCATTTTCAATAAACAACTGTTAAAGAAATTACTCTGGCTTTTTCAAGCCTTTCCAATCATCCGTTTCTGTCCATATAATGTAACAATAGAGTAAATACATCATTTTCTTACAGTCAATTGTAGTGCATTTTTCATGGCAGAATAAAATGTTATCTTACTTACCATGACGGGTATAGCATGTATCTTAACATTCACATCGGGAGCCAGATGAAGCGGACTTCGATCCAGGTGGGGAATGCGAAGATTTAAAAAAAGGTTCTGCAGTGACGAGAAACTCGATCCATGTACGCAGAAGTGAAAGCCTGTGGTCATATTATACACACGGCAGCTCCATGCAAATCATGTGACCTGAGTCAAATTTATGTACAGCATCAGATACAGATATCGCCTCAACAGATTTAAAAAAAAAAAACAGTATTTGAAGAGTCAAAGTTACTCAATGCTTTCGTTTTCTGACTGGAGAGACAGACAAAATAAAGGACAGAGAGAGAAGATAGTCTTTTTCATTGGTGGAAAAAGTTGGAGGACTTCTCTAATTCTCTAAAACGGGTATAGGGAAGTAATATTACCTCTTCATCACCTGTTTCAAAAATCCTTCTCAATCTGAACAAATGCTACGTATCCAATTACACATTAGTTATCCCACAGTGTAAAAATACTCTGTTCAAGTAAAAATCCTGCATTCAAAATCTTACTTGAGTAAAAGTACAAAACTATTATCCTAAATCTAAATATACTTAAAATATCAAAAGTAAAAGTATTTATTATGCAGAATGACCCATGTCAGAATAGTATATATTATTTTATTGGATTATAATTAATGCTGTATTACTGTATACATCACAATATTACAGCTGGTTATGGTGTGGCACATTCTAAATACTTAACTGCTGGGCAGCTTAATCTACAATAACATATCATAATTTATTAGCTGATTCAGATTATTAATACAAAATATAAAGCTGGAAAATAACTAAAGCTGTCAGATAAACATAGTGCAGTAAAAAGTAATTAATAATTAATTAATAATTCCCTTTGAGTTTTAGTGGAGTAGAAGTATGAAGTAGCAGAAAAATGGAAATACTCAAGTAAAGCACCTCAAAATTGTACTTAAGTACAGTACTTGACTAAATGTACTTAGTTACAT
Source organism: Sebastiscus albofasciatus (assembly GCA_916701655.1). NCBI lineage: Eukaryota > Metazoa > Chordata > Actinopteri > Perciformes > Sebastidae > Sebastiscus > Sebastiscus albofasciatus. Next base: position 8,963 of record CAKAOI010049521.1, read on the forward strand.
TACATCACTTAGATTCATCCCACACTGGTAGTATGTCTACAATCATTTTTATTAAGTGCACTGTATCATGATGTCATGAAATCAAGAGTTGTTGTTTTTTTTTTTTAAAGCAAATCATAACAGTGAGCAGAGAAAAGATTGATTATGAAATTATTTTCATTTGCTAATATTACCTCAAACACAATTAACACATTGAAAAGCCCTTTATTTTTTGCAAAGTGTATGCAGAGACTGCGAAAGAAAAACTGTATCAAATAAAAATGTGTTTCTGGGTTAATCAAAGCTACATCAAAACCCGCTTTTATTCAAGTGCTGTGTTAAAATATAATTTCCCTATCCACTTATTGGAAGTGATTGTGGCAAATCACCACAGTCACAGATAGATTACAAGTAAAGGAGAGTTATACAAAGTGTGTTCCGGTTTTGGAGAGCACTTTCAATGCTTTGGCTTTGGATTGGACCTCACACTGTCCTGAGATCAGAAGCATCTCTCACACACGGTAGTGTCCTGCTCTCTTTTCCTGGCAGCAACAACAGCATTGGCACACCACCGTGTATTTATCTGATATTTACCCCTCACTGACACACGTGCTGAATCATCCACAGAGCGATGTTCATGAAGCCATCGGACTCGGCGTCAACCTTGGAGAGAGAGTGATTGTTCCCTGGGTACCACAGCAACCTAAACGACACACATCAGAGCATTAGAGAATGAACAATAAGAGGCCTGTTGTGCAGTGCAAATCGGATTTAACCAACAAAATGTGTTGCTTACCGGACTGGGACCTGCTTTGCTTTCAGAGCTCTGTAATATTCAATTCCTTGCTTGTTGGGTACACGCTTGTCATCTTCGCCTAAGGTAAGCAAGACTGGTGTCTGTACCTAGATGAGAGATCAACTTGGGTTACTACAACAATGAAGCCACATGCTCACAGTCAAGAGACATACGCAGAAATACTCATACCTGTGCGACATGCTTAATGGGGGACTTGTTCAGCATCTGTTCCCAAACAGCAGGGTCAGGTAGAGAGTCTGTGCTGTAGTCGAAGCCGGCCTCAACCATGCACCTGCAAAAACAGGAAGAAAAAAAAAAAAAAAAAAAAAAAATCACTCAATGGCTTTGAGGTCTTTTGTTCCTGCAGAGTTTGTGTGCATTATTGAACACTTCCTTCCCTGACAGCGAGGCAGACGCTTGGCCTTTATCCCACTCACAGCTGTCAGAGTGGAATGTCAGGGGTACAAATGATACAAAACAATAGAGATGAGCGGTCGTGCACGACTGGCACAGTCACAATATGAGTAAACACGTGTGGGGGGATGTTAATTTCAAGATGTACCAGTCTGGGATGTCTGTGCTGCCAATCATAGAGGCAAAATTGGTGACGGGGTTGCGAGCCACACAGGCCTTGTAGAACCCTGGGTACTGGCCTATCAGATGGCAGGCCAAGAAACCACCGTGGGAGCCCCCAGAGAGTGCCACCTTCTGCGTGTCGAACTGGTCACCTTTCAGAACACTTTCGACAGCAAACTGGTAGGAAGAAAAACATGGGAAAACTGTGAGAGAATGTGTGTGGTGGAGAGGAAAGGAAGATGCAAGGTAAACCACAAGTTGGAGGAGAGAAAAGTAATAAATAAAACTATTTCTGTTATGAGCCATGACTGACAGAAACTATGGCAACTAACCTCAACTAAACATAGAAACCAATCAACAGTATAAAAACACATATCACCATAAAACAACATTGGATGTCATCGTTACCAATAAGAGCAAAAGCAATAAAGCAAATTCGTTTTAATGCCAGAAATTTCTTTAACGCATTAACACACTCGATCTTCCGGAGGTTGTACCGGGCTCAGTTTTAAGGCTAGAGTGAAGATACTGGCATCATATGAAACTAGAAACCTAAGGAATTCATTGGTACCAACCATGGCATAGTAGCTTGTCGCAAAGGAGGCTAAATAACGCTCCAAACTTGCACTACATTTTGGCGTGGAAAAACTGCATGGCCATTTTCAAAGGGATCCCTTGACCTCTGACCTCAAGATATGTGAATGTAAATGGGTTCTCTGGGTACCCACGAGTCTCCCCTTTACAGACATGCCCACTTTATAATAATCATATGCAGTTTTGGGGCAATTCATAGTCAAGTCAGCACACTGATACACTGACAGCTGTTGTTGCCTGCTTGTCTTGAGTTTGCCATGTTATGATTTGAGCATATTTCTTTATGCTAAATGCAGTACCTGTGAGGGTTTCTGGACAATATTTGTCATTGTTTTGTGTTGTTAATTGATTTCCAATAATATATATATACATACATTTGCATAAAGCAGCATATTTGCCCACTCCCATGTTGACAAGAGTATTAAATGCTTTACAAATCTCCCTTTAATGGACATTTTGAACAGATAAAACTATGGACAACCATGCGATTAATTGCAATTAAATATTTTAATCGATTGACAGCCCTACTTTAGATGATCAATTTCATGACATGAAAAAATAGATTTTAAACAGCATTTATTGCTCTGTCAATGTTATATTTGTTTTATTCTTACTTGAACATCTTTGACGTCCTGGCTGCCAACATTGCCGAGTAATGAGTAGATACTGTCCTGGCCGTACCCAAGAGAGCCACGATAGTTCACTAAAAGAGAGAAAGAGAAAACACATTACCATCTATGTATCAGTGCTAGATATTATGAAGTATTCTTACACATAATTAACACAATTTCTTTGAATCTGACTGTGCCCTAGAAAAGATCAAAGTGAGCTTGAGACCAGTGGGTGAAACACCTAGAAAGAAAAGTGAACCAGTCATGCCTTTCGAGGCCTCATTGACTACCACTTTTAGCATGGTTCAACAGACTCTGGATATGCCGAGCTGCTACAACTTCCCCAATTAAAAAAACTTAAAGAACCTATGACAACAAAAAATAAAAACTGTTGGTAATAAATAAAATGCTTTTCAAGTAACTTAGGATAGCACAGATGAAATTGCACATACTACAGACACTAGAAGAGCAAGTGTGGCCTCACAATTCATGACAACTAGGCTAAACGTTTCAAGCAGACACACTCCAAGTCATCAAAAGTCCATTAGCTAGAATAGTTTTGAACTGAAAGTCATTTCTCTCTGATAAATGTACCAGGCAACACCAAGTTATGATTGGGTATGCCTGTGAAGTACATAAGAGCTCTTCAAATGTTCACAAGGTAGGAAAAAAGTATGCAAAGCATCTTGAAGTGGCTAAGGAAAAGTATAATAAATACTCCAGTAACCAGCTCATGCATATCTCGTCTTCTGAGTTCAGCATGTGAACTTTGCTCACCCGGTACATATCCTATCCAGGGTTATAATAGTTTTGAATTTTCAATTAGTTTTTATTTTATTTTAGTTTAGTTTTAGTTTGTTTTCAGAAAGGTTTAGTTTTAGTTTTTATATATTTAGTTTTAGAGTAGTTTTAATTTGTTTTGGTTACGGTCAGTTATAATGTCTCAGATGTACGAAATACATGGTTGGAGAACTGAGTAGGAATGGCCAAAATGTTTCATCTTCATGCTACTTTAGTGAAGCAACTGCAGCACAGCGCCATCTCCTGGAAAGTCTGTTTAGTTTCTGTGGTTCAATGTCACAAGAGTTGAATTCATCTCCTTTTTTCAGCAGTGATTTATTATAGCTAAAAAGCTATAACTGAAATGAATTTACGTTCATTTAGATTTAATTTTTTTTTTTTTTTTTTTT
>CAKAOI010049521.1:12728-75900 GCA_916701655.1 Sebastiscus albofasciatus
AAGGCAATATCGTTTCAGTTTAGTTTTTCTTTTTTTACTTTGTTTCAGTTTACTAATAATATTTTTTTCACTGCTTATTTTCATTTTTAGTTTCAGTTTACTATAATAACCCTGATCCTATCAATGGATGATTGTACTCTGAGCAGGTGTCACACATAGAAGCACTTCACACGAACATATGAACATACCCAGTAATACAGCAAAGCCCATCCTGCACAGCACAGACGAGGACAGGAGCCAGTCAGCTACAATCACTGAGTGAGGACCGCCTGAGTGAAAGAAAACAAATTAATGTAAAATACAGACTTGTATCAAAAGCTACCTGTGTCTATATGTGCTCAGTCCATGTGAGGCGTAAATGCCACAGATAATATTACATGTAGAATTAAAATATGCAAAACATCGCAGGACTGTTATTAAAGACCAATCTTGAGTTTGAGAGTATAGTTAGATAATTTGCCACTATCGTCATAGCAACCACTGTTGCCAGTGTTATCTGCAGCAGTAGCTCTGGACTGAACAGAAACGAATCCCAACACAAATCCACATTATTCAATGAAGTTACTAAGAATTAATAAAATAAATTCTGCATGGATTAACAACAGCACTTCAAATGTGTATTCCTGATATTAATTTAGGTTGTTACTACATTAAGTTGATAATGTACATCACAGAATTATGTAACAGCCTAATTTTGTTTGCGTTACAAAACAAATAATGACTACAGAACCATAATGAGAGTAATCAACCAACCAACCATGAGGAGTGACAATAAGAGGCAGCTTCACTCCGTCTTTAACCTCCTTTGGTTTGATCAGCAAAGCTTCAAAATCAAGACCAGCTGGAATATAGAAAAATGAGTTAGTCCTATTAATATTACACAGGCTGTTCTTCACATCTCCCATAGACAGCTAAATCTTTTCAACCTTCCATAAACAATTATTCGTTCTGACTTAAAACAAACCAGTCACCTCAGGACCTTCCTCCTGAGAACTCCTTTACTCCATCTCCTGTAAACAGAGCTGTCTAATATTTTATCATAATAATTACTACCTCATGTATTATCATATTGTACAAATCTGTTGATAAATCTGTTAAATCCAGCAGCTATTAAATGTAGCCTTTGTTTATTCTATACAAGCCAGGTGGCTGTTAACTATACATATAGCCCTAAATATTACATATACTGTACCTAATTACCAGTTGCATTCTTTCTAACAGCCAGCAGGGGGCGACTCCTCTGGTTACAACAAGAAGTCTGATTGTATAGAAGTCTATGAGAAAATGATTTATTACCTCAGTAAACATTGTAAACATGAGTTTATGGTCTCAATCACTGGTTTCAAGTCTTCTTCAATACAGCATGATGTTCATTTAGTAAATTATGGTCCCATTTAGAGTCAAATAGACCATGAAGCAGGGGATGCTTTAGGGCGTGGCTACGTTGTGATTTACAGGTCGCTACCACGGCGTTGTTCGGTCTGAGTGCTGTCCGTGTTTTCATCTTACAGCTTTCAGTCTATGGTCCAAGCTAAAGTAATCCAATATGATAACTTTGTAATAAATCATATCTTTAAGACTTCATAATCTTCCCGTTTTGTTTACTCTGTCAGAAAGGTGTCGATTCAGCTCTCTGGACTGCAGTATATACAGTATATATAGAGGTGTTTATTACATATTCTGTACCATTCATGTATGTGAAACAAAATGGAGAATGGACAAAACTGCGTCCCGAAAATGTTCCTTACAGTATTGACTGTTGTCTTGCTCTGGTGGAGGGGTGAAAGTCAAGATCTGCCAATCAATTTCTGGCAACGTCTGAGAGTCTTCCAAAGTAACCCAGACCACTTCCTCCTGAGAATCCCTGGGCGGAAGGAAACCCACCCTCTGGACATAGAAATGACATTGCAATAGGTGACACAGACATAAGTTTTGACTAATAAAGGCCCCCCCAACCCCATCCAAAGAATGAAATGTGCACTGCCATAACATATTTAGTATATACTACATATCAAAATGTGAACACTCAAATAAAGACCACTGATCCTACCAGACTTGGAGGGCAGTTTGGAGAGGAGCAGCTGACCACCATCAAATCTCTCTGTATGTTCAGCAGACACCAGTTACCAACATCAGACTCTACAGACACAACATAAGACACATTTTGAAATAAACATCTTCAAGTAAATCCCCTATTAGAGCCTTGCCAACACCAAACATCAGTAAACAAGGCTGTCTGGACCGGAGCATGAGTAACGCCAAGGCTGATAAATGTGTCTCACTTGAAGTCAGAGAGGTGACGCTCCCTGTGCTCGTATCCACCATCAACAGATCCTACAAGAGAAACAAAAACTTTTTTCAGATAAAGAATAAACAATTTTCTCAGTCTAAATATTTTTTCATGTGGAAAATAAACATTTATCTGAAAAAAATGTATCGTCTAATTTTTATCGCAATAAGGAGACATTTCCCAGGAGTTGACTGTACCTTGCGGCTGCGCTGAGGGCAAGCAACAATGACACGCTGACTATCAGCTGACCAGCACTGAGGGGACAACCGAGAGCTGTAGATACCCGTGAAGCCATCTGCAAAGCCACACCAGTAGACACAGACTCAACTAAGTTTGATATATAATGAAGAAAAGGTGCAATCATGTGATAACAAAGTATTCTTTACCCTCTCCAGGTCTCTTCACCACATCCACCACCACCGCGGTCTTCTTAGTATACCAGTCATACTACAAAAAATGAATATCCAAGCACAGAGGAAAGCATATGAAAACAAATGTATATATCATTAAGTCATAAATGTATTTCTGAGAGGCTCCATCCTGTTCTTACCATGCAGAGCTTGCTGCACTGCATGTGTGGTCCGTAGACGGAACATTCCAGGTAGACGATCCGACAATGGTCTGGACTCAGCCGGGGGGAGCACACTGCGGTGGTGCCGGATGTGAGCTGCTCTGAGGGACACAACAAAATGCAATACACATAAACATCTGCAGTAATAACAGCTATACCCAATCAAAATATAATATATATAAAAAAATGACAAGCATTCTCTTACCACATTTCCCACCGGTAAGATCCACATAGAACAAAGATGATCTGAGGGAGAAAAGGGAGAACCTGAATAAGTTGCAGTATTGAGCCTATGGGACATTTGTGATAGGGCAAGCTTTAATTCTCCTCGGAGATCAGTGTGACCAGCAATCACCTCCTGTTGGGGCAGTACATGAGGCCAAGTCTGAAAGGCTCATGCCACCAGCCTACAAACACCACGCCTGTGTCACCTGGAGCCCAAAATGCCTGCAGAGACACAGAAAGTCACAGAAAGACAAAGAGAGAGCAACAGTAGGTGTAAGAAGGTACAAGAATGCACAGAAATAACATGCATCATTGCACAAACTGCTGTACCAACCTGTCCAGGTGAGATATTTTCAGGCACCCCCTCCAACACAGAGACGTTGTCACCCTCGATGTCCAAAACACAAAGCACTGGACAGCTCTTACTGACCAGTGCCTCTCCCCAGTCCTCGTGGAAGACAAACTGCTCCCCCTGCAGGGATAAAAAAGCAAAAAAACACAACAACTTGAGCTAGAGTGGAATGTAACCTAAAAAATGTTGAATTAAACCTTTTGAATAGTGAAAATATTTTGCGTTTCAAAAGTATTATTTGCATTCACTTTCACAGCCTCCTTTTTCTCCACCCGCATGGTGTCCTCCTCGTCCACAATAGAAGACAACTCTGGTGACTCATTCTACAAAAACACATAGTGAAACATAGAATAACGAGTTATTACAGTAATCCTATCTACCTTTGGCAGATGGTCGATCAACACTAAATCACATATAGGGCAGAAAACTTGCTTCACTATTCTTAGGGCCACATCACAATCAGTGTTGTCAAGGTTTTTTTTTTTTGCTTTTGAACGGCGATGGAAAATACCTGGGATGCATTCAAAGTGAAACCATTCGCAAAATGCCGCAGTTTGTCATGCTTTTGTGATTGAGCGATAAGCTCGATTTGATCTGGTTTGGTGAGTGTGTATCTGCTGCAGCCATTAGTCCACTGCCATGGTAATGTTTCATCATCCAGCGTGTATTAAAAGCTTTCTTATCAATTTTGAATAACTCCTTACAGAGAACAACAGAACAGCTAGTAACTTGTACCAACACTGTACAACATGGCAATTAATGCACCATGTCGCTACTTAAAGGGTTTTTCCTTAAGTGAATTGAGGGTCTAAAGATAGAGGGTGCTGTATGCTGTACAGATTGTAAAGCCCCTGGAGGCAAATTTGTGATATTGGGGTATATAGACAAAATTGACTTGACTTACAGTTTGCTATGCTCTGGGTAGTATTGAACACAATCCCAGCAATGACCTCAGGGAGAATCAACATGCTTGATTTTCAACCTATACCTCAGTGCAGCAGTTCTCTTTGCCCTGAGTGATCTGGTGCTGATTTACCCTCAAATACAGTTTTGCTGACAGACCTGGAAGAAGGATTCAGCCTTAGGTCTCTTCCTTTCTGCTACATACAAGAGGTGGGTCTCAGAGTGGGACCAGACCAAGGAGCCAAACTGATCTAATGATGCAAAACACAGTGCGATTAACACCCAGACTGGCACATGTAAAAGGTAAAGTTTAAAGAAATTGGTTAACAAAAGTAAAGAGTTAAGTGCAGAAAAACTCACCATCTTCATAGACTTTGCCGTGCTTCTTTAAGGCTGTCAGATTGATGCTCTTCATCTTTATGTTTTTACTCCAGATCTGAAGGGTCACAAAGAGGTCAGGAGAGGAGAGAAGTCAGAGATTATTGGGTTCAAAATGCAAAGTCACATGAGGTTTTTAAACACACGGTAAAGGTGGATAATATTGCAGAGCAGAGATACAGATGAGCACCATTAAAGCTGCAGTAGGCAGAATGTTTTTGGCACCATTGGGCAAAAAATTCCATAATTACCTTTCAGCATATTGTAATTCAAGTGCTTTGACAGAAAACTAGACTTGTGCACCTCCTCATGGCTTTAAAAAATCTAGCCCATGATGGGAGACTTTGGTCAATCACAGGTCATTTCAGAAAGAGAGCATTCCTATTGGCTGTTCATTCAAACGGAGGCAGCTGTCAATCACTGACAAACTCTTGTAGTGTACTGTTTAGCTGTAAAATGAGAAAGTTTGCTCTGGCTGGTGAACAGTGCTTGGTATTTCCTCAACAGATCTCAACACGGCTGCCGGGTTTCAAACCTTCTCATTTTACAGCTAAACAGTACACTACAAGATGTTTCTGAAAACATTTGAGGTGAGAAATAGGCATTACAGTAACAGAATATTGATTCATATTTGATCAGCGCTGCCTAGTTTGACCGTTTGATCGGAGTTGGCGTGTGATTGACAGCTGCTCATAGACAGCAAGGCTCCAGCTCGGCTCTGACTGGTTGTTTTCCTCCTGTCTGTGAAATCTTGGAGATGACATTAGGAGCACCGGAGGACACAGAGGAACATCTTTTTTTTTTTCAGATTACCTGTCTCATGCACTACTGTCAGGATATTGTGACCGTTTTATAAAAAAGTAACTTTATTTAGTCATATTTGCTCCGATTCTACCTACTGCTGCTTTAAGGGGGCAATACAAAAGTACAGTCTTAGCAGGATGGGTGAGAGACTCGATGCTGAGTAGCCACACACCTCCAGAAACTGTGTTTCTTCTCCTTTGATTGTGCACTCTCTGACAACAGCCTTCATTTCTCCTGAGGGGGAATCCTTGCTTAGCACCCTGACAGGACAAAACATATTGATGAGACATTGTTCAGTTTGCTCAGGGGTCTATGAGAACATCTTCAACCCCCCCACTCCAGACAAAATCACACAAGATGTTTACATACTCTCCTTTGATCTCAGTGCAGTTTCCTGAGGCTCCAGAGTAGACCACCGACTTGTCATCGTGGAAAACAATGTACTGTCGACAAAACTTGACATTCTCATTCCTGTCCAGATCACGCTGACTCCATTCTGCAGAAGAAAAGTTAACAAAATGCCATCAATATCAATGAACATACAGAGATCTGATAATCTTAGTGTAGCACACAGACTTGAGTCTACCTGTGTAGATGTTGCTGTATTTGCCTCCATACTGAGAGGTAACGACAGGTCCCACATCTGCTCTGCCCAGAGAAGGGAAACGGCTGAGTTCTCTGTAGGTCCTGGCAATTTCCTCAGGGTTGGTCATCACCTGACGATACGCAGCAGCAGAATAACTCACACTACGTCTCAATGACACAAACTGTCCAACAGCTAACAACACCCTATTCATTTCCTAGGTAGTAGTGATGTGTCGGTCGCGAACGAGCCGGTTCAAAGAGCCGGCTCTTTTAAGTGAACGATAAGAGTCTGCTCCCGTCCGAGAGCCGTTTTTTTCTTTTTTTTCTTTACTTAATTCAAGACAGAATGATAGGACGATCTTCTCCGTGCCACGCACACTCCATGCACTGACTGTGACTGAATGTTGTTTTGATGACGTCCGTGCGACCAATCAGGTGATGACCGACGAGGATTATACCATCAAGGAGGGAGAGGTGGAGGTGCGTGGCGCGCTGACGGTCTACAGGTACAGAGCAGGAGGGAGAGGAGGAGAGAAAGAGAGAGAGAGGAGTGCGGTGCGCGAATAGCAGACAAGATGAGTGACAGTCGGAAACGAAGTAGCATGTTAAATTATGATATTCTGGAAATTATAAGGTTTAGAATAATTATATTGAATAATTTAAGTGATATATGTGCACACATACTAATCAAAAATCAAAACAACGTTAAATTTGGCTGAATTATTAAAAGGCAGAAGTGGTAAAAACAAAGAGCCGTTTGGGAGCCGAAAGAGCCGGCTCTTCTTGGTAAGCTGAGCTCAAATGAACCGGCTCACTAAAAAGAGCCGGAATTCCCATCACTAAACAACACCCTATTCATTTACCTAGCTAGGAAGCTAGCCAGACATAAGCTAATGTGCATAAGTTAATATAGTTGAAGCACTTTAGTGACAAAAACAGAGGTCAGTTTATAAACATTAGTCTAAATCCGTTATGCAAACCAATCAAGCGATTTCCGCGTGATAAACAAAGCAACCATGTGAACAAGCTCGTTTGTTTTTAGCAATGTTTGGCGTCAGTGTTCATAATCAGTTTGGTAGCTTGACTTCAAAACTGGCTAATTAACAGCCTAATTAACGCCAGCTATACATTAACACCTGACGTTATATGACATATATGTTTGTAGACAAAGAATATGTAGTCAATTAAGTCTAATCATACCTGTGACTTCATGACAGGGACGGTGTGTGACAAGCAGTTTTGCCAGGCAAGTTGAGGTACAATGGAGGAAGAGGCTGATCCAGTATACAAAGCTACCTGAACATGAACACAAGACCAGCTTCCTGTTGCAACTTAAAAATAAAATACAATCCTTGAATGATGAACCAAAAACACCGAATTTTTTTAACGAATGATGACCCAGCCAACATGGTTATGTGGGCCACACATGGGTTATGCTGGGGGTACCAGCATAACCCATGTGGTATATATATACCTATATATATATATGAACCTGTATACATACAGGTTCATAATATATTAGAAAAATGTCTGGGGGGAGTCATCAGAATTAAATATAAATTGTACAAGACAAATATATGCAATGTATAGCCTACAGCTGGCAGCATTAATTCAACAATTAAAGCCTGGCAGGGACATTTATAACATGATCTTGGGGACCACTTGGTAGACGTCTCCATATGACACAGGCTCTGTACCTCCTAGTGGATGCTTGGTATGTGAAAAATACACCAGGCTGAAGTGGTGAAGTGCATTTCCCCCTCAACTCATTTCATGCATCACTGGAATGTAAACATGGAGTAAACATATTCCTTGGCCTGTTATTAGTGTTCTGTTTACTCATAATCACATCATTACACATGTATACACATATATACACGTACACACATAAACGACATACATACATATATACATACACATACACATACATACACACATATATATAAATTAGGAAAAAAAATAAAAATAAAAATAATAATAATGATAATAATACCAAATAAAATAAAATTTTAAAAAGGACATTTTTTTTATTCTTATCAGTAACACATGCCCATGCTTTTATTTTGTAGGAATGTCACCACGGCAACACCCAGCCAAACCGGAAGCAGTAGACAAATAAATTAACTGAGCTTTTTAACGCCCTCTTGCGTTATAAAGTATTTAATTTAAGTGTGTGGTTATTCTCTGTCGAAGCACAGTAATACAAACATATTACGAGAAATATTTTAAAATTACTTTGTGGACGAGTATTCACTTAATTTGCTCTAATGCCAACCAGCAGCACGGCTACTGTCAGTCAGCTGGGTAGAGGTGGGGTCACAAAGAGCCAAGATGGCGGACTTTGAGGAGCCGCTGTCAGATGAGGAGAAGGTCTGAAGACTATTTTACTCTTTGCTTAACGCTATTTTATCTAATTTCTAGAGAGAGATAAACGTGTTACATGCTCACACACATTAACTTTGTAAAGAGACAGTTTGCGGTCACGTATGGGAATAATAAACTAGTGTTTTTTAAAGCTATACCACTAGCTAACTAGCCAATGCTAGTTAAAGCTTACAGTCGACATGAGAGGCTGCTAGTTTATAGAGGTTTAACTTCACTTCATAGTGGTTGGGATTAATGTAAAATAGACAATGTGCATGCCAGTGTGCAATCACAATGTGGGCTACGTTTTCCTCTCATGTACTGTTAAGCTAACATTAGCGGCTAATGGTTACTTTGCTTTGGATTTCTGGGTCAAACAGATTCAGTTGCAGCTCAAATACTTGCTGGCCTCACATGGCTTGAGATCAGGATAGATGGGTGCTTACAGTTTAGTGACACCCTACCAGTGGCACTACTGTTACACACACACATTAACAATTGGGGGTCAAAGTGAAGTAAATTATTATGAATGACAGAGTTGCCAGTGTTTCTGACTGAGAATGACATTTTCTGTGCACCATAATAATAATCTGAAAAACACCAACAGAGTGGTTTCAAAGCTAGAAACAATAGTGGTCACCAGGGTCTGAAATCAACCCTTTTCCTCACTGTGGCAGGTCACTGGATATTTCTACTGGCCACTCATTTTTTTTGTCTGCCACTTCTGAAATCTATGTAAAACGCTTTAAAACTGTAAACACTGAATCAGTGGTGCCAGACTGTAGAATTATGGAATATATCATGTAACCTTAATGCATGACTATATTTGGTAACACTTCATTTTACAGGTCCGCAAATTTCATGGTAATTAGGTGATAATTAGCAAGTTACCTATTTGAAATTTCTTTGGACTTACTGCCAAATTACCCCAATATTTACCAAATATTTACCTCCAAAACCAAAACTAATAGAAGACACTTCTGATCAGGCACAAATCTCACTATTGTGTGACTTATTGTCTACACAGATGTAACCTGGTAGCTAATGTCATGATTCAGGGAGTTTTTAAGTTAAGTTATTTGCTAATTATCATCTATTTACCAGCAGACCTGGAAATAAAGCATATCAATTAACTTTGTGTTCTTTTCCTGGAAATGTACTAAATAAATCACCAGCTATTGGGGAAATAGCGGAATATAATTATTAAATAATGTTTATAGTAAAGTTATTTTCAATAGATTTATAGGTAAATATTGGGGGAAATTTGGCAGTAATTCCAAAGAAATTTCAAATACTTGCTAATTATCACCTAATTACCATGAAATTTGTGGACCTGTAAAACTAAGTGTTACCATATATTTAATTCAGGCTTTAGAATTGCTTTGTCAAAATAATATTTCTTAATATAAAGTATACCTGTCTGCCATGGTGGCAGGTGACCTGAAATTGGTGCTAATTTCATTCCATTTTGGCAATTTTCCCGATAACATACAGAGATTAAAAGGTCAGGCGATCAAGGGGAAAATTGAGGGCAAGATGATGGCATGTTTTTACAGCAACATAACACATAGTCTAGACAAGCTGTTTCTAATGCAGTGTCCATTCTGTATTCATAAAGCAGTGTATTGATGTTTATTCTTTCATTTCCCTCCCGAATTACAAAAGCTTCAGTTAAAATATGTCAATTAAGCTCCTTGAAGTTACTTATTTCATTTAACGTGCTTGCTGCAATTTTGTAATTGAGTAAACCAAAATGTTAGGTTGGCCTCACCATAGGTGGCAAAACTGAAAATGCATCTTAGTGTCAGCTATGGCAATATGCTAAGGTTACAACTGGATGCCAAATTACTAACAAACTAGGTAACATATTTTTACAACTTATTGATGGTAGAGATGTTGAAGTTTGACTAGATTTGTTTTGCTTATTGAGAGAGTGTAAATCATGTTAATTATATAAAATCTAAGTTTGTAATGTCTCTCTTTTTTACTGATTATATATACAGCAAGTCATATTGTCATGATTGCTGAATTAATTGTTTGCATTTAAATTGCTCCCATAGGTCCGCATAGCAGCCAACTTTGTGACTCACGCCCCCCCGGGAGAGTTCAATGAGGTCTTCAATGGTAAGAAGTAGCGGATTGTGACAAGATGTGCATGATATCACTACTGTCTTTAGTATAATATATTATAATAGAATTTGCCTCTGATATTGATATTTTTTGTCTTTTAAGAGCATAAACAGTGGTTTCTTTTTGTCTTGCTAGATGTGCGGCTTCTTCTCAACAATGACAACCTCCTCAGGGAGGGGGCATCACAGTAAGTAACACTCAATTACGACAAACATCACAGATTTACACAGTTCAAAACACCTAAGCCTCCATATTGTGTGGAGGATATATCCACAAATTGTGATTTATATATTAGGCAGTGAGGACTTTAAGCATGGCCAGTGGAAAACACTTTGGTGTCACGTTATGATTGCCTAATGTACCTTTGTGTCCTTTCTATTTGTGTTTAGCTCCTTTGCCCAGTACAACATGGATCAGTTTACTCCTGCCAAACTAGAGGGCTACGAAGAGCCGGTACGTTTCATCCTCAAGTCTTTCCTATTTATTCCAGAAGAGCAGGCGTCAAAGCCAGACTTTTAAAAAAAATCTTTCCTCTCCCTTATTGATAGGTTCTGATCACAGAGCACGGTGACTTGGGTCAGGGACGTTTCCTGGACCCCCGCAACCGTTTGGCGTTCCGCTTTGACCACCTAAGAAAAGAGGTGAGCGACGTGCAGCCGTACGAAGGAGAGACGGCCCTGAGAAGCTGGAGAGATGCCTGTGATAGTTCCCTGAGTGCCTACGTCAAAGAGCACTATCCCACCGGAGTCTGCACGGTAAGGCGAACAAAAAATAGTGACAAAACAGTCACCTAAGCAATAGACTATACATTTTACCCATACTTAACTGTACCATCTGTGTGTTGCAGGTATATGGGAAAACGGTTGATGGTCAGCAAACTATCATAGCCTGCATTGAAGGACATCAGTTTCAACCCAAAAACTTCTGGTATAGTAGCCTAGTTTTTATTTAATAATTGGTCTTTCAGTTCTATTAAGCTTCCTGATGCTGCCGTCTGCTTGTAATGTAGAGCTTCTCCTCTGTTCTCTGACACAGGAACGGTCGCTGTAGGTCAGAGTGGAAGCTTACCATCGGTCAGTCCACTGCTCAGGTGGTGGGGGTGTTGAAAATCCAGGTGAAGTAAATTCAGTGAGCTCATCTGCATAAAAGATAAATAAGTCATGGATGAATATTTAAAAAAAAAAAAAAAACTCCAGCCTACTAATGAAGTTCTTCTCTGTCTCAAGGTGCACTATTATGAAGATGGGAATGTGCAGCTGGTTAGCCATAAGGAGGTAGAGGAATCAATACCAGTGACTGTAAGTACTTTGTTTTATATACATAAGCACTCTTGCAGCAGTGTTTTTAACCTTGGGTTGCTTACAAAGTTTAACACTGGCTGTGTCAGCTCCATGTATATAAAGAGGAGGTCATCCATCTCTATAAGTAAAGGATAAAAAGGTGTTGATTATATGTGTGTTTTTGAAACAGAATGAAAGCCAGACAGCCAAGGAATTTGTTGACATTATTGAGAACGCGGAAAATGACTACCAGGTAAGCTGCATTTTATCGACTACACTTTAGATATACTGATATTTAAAATGACAGATTGCTTTTATCAAAATGTACATAAATAAACATTTTGAAATTAGACAATATAGAAACTATTATATTGTTTTTTTTGCCCTCAGACTGCAATCAGTGAGAACTACCAGACCATGTCTGACACCACCTTCAAGGCCCTGCGTCGCCAGCTGCCTGTCACACGCACCAAGATCGACTGGAATAAGATCCTAAGTTACAAAATTGGCAAGGAGATGCAGAATGCCTAGTGGAAGGTCAGGGACTCAACCAGGGGAGACTCACGCTCCACTGGACCCACAACAACCCGCCTATACATGCGCAAGGACTAACCAAAGCAAAGCTATATCAGTATGGGGCAAGGAATTAATAATAATAAAAAAAAAACGAAACAAAAAAAATATATAACTGAAGATTTGCAGACAATTAGGCACAGATATCCGTCTGCTGTAAGGAAGGTTGCGGTTATGGAGATAATCGTGGTTTTGAAGAAGGTGGTTACTTCTGGGTGTGTGTTGTGAAAGAGTTGTGTTGGGTCAGCGTGCAGGGCTGTGCTCAGGACGGCTACTTTAAAAGACGTAAATCTTCCGTATAAGGACTCAAAAGACCTCCAAGGATTCAGGTGTCACAATCTTTTCCCTTAGTCAAACTGATCCACAAACTGTGATCATGTCACAGTGGAGATCTCAGCACACAGGGGGAAAAAAACACACACACTACCGCACAAAGGCAGCTGATGAGAGAAATTAAGCACACCATCACATATCAGGGTTTGATTTTTTTTGGATAAAAAAAATAAGAATTTTGTTAAAGTTTTTTTTTTGTTGTCATGAATGGAGGAATTGGATGCATCAGTAAAAATCGGGGTTTTGACAGGAAAATGAATAAGCCGTCATACAAAGCTTAATCCTGAACTGACAACTTAGTTATACGTTTGCTAATGAAACTGACAGTATTTCTACCTGTTGTTAACATTTAGCAGTGGCATGATCCTCAGCATAGCTCTGTTCCTGCACTGTAGTATGTTTGTCGGTGTCTGTCAGGGCTGAGGGAGTGTTAACTTTGTCTTCTGTTGTGCTCCACTGATGTATGTGTCTCTCCACCAATGCAAAAGAAATGATGACTAAAAATTAAGATAAAGCAACTTCTACGCCGTTGCATCTATAATGCATTCTCTGTTCTGTTACTTCTGGCAACATCACCTCCCATCGCTGTACAGCTTTTCCTTTGTGGAAAGGAAAACATACTCATTATTAACCAAGATTTATTTGCCAAAATCTCTTTCCTATGGTAAAGAACTCCATCCTCCCACCCATGTATGCAAAATTTCTATTTTAATACGCTGGTTTTTTGTTGGAGTCTTAGAATATTGCACTCTTTAACTGTAACAAACTGACTGTGTATTGGTCAATGCCAAGTGAACGCAAAGCAGTTGCCATGTAAGGCAAGATCATATACTATATATTTACGTTACATGACTTCTGTCAGGCCATATCATACTGTATGTGTTACATAATGTCTAAGTAGGCTGACTCTGGATCAGTTACTTGTTAGCTATACTATGTGCTGTGTTCAACCCTCACACTATACTACAACTGTGTGCTGATCAGTTATAAAGTTCAAGACTGTACTGCCCCATTCTGTTGTACAAATAAATGGACTGAACATCTTGGCTTGATTGTTGTTTTACATAGCCTATTAAGGTGAGACCCCCTCCAGGCAAAAACATTGTTTTTCATACACTGGTCAAAAAAAATAAATATGTTTGGAGCCACAAAACATTTGAGCATTGTGATGAAGGTAACACAGTTTATAGTCTTAAGTATATAGTATATAAGTCTAATGCAGTGAGGGCTAAAGTGCAAATGTGCAACGGAGTATTAGGGTCACATTGAGGGAATAAAAATCTGAGATTTACAGAATAAAGTCATAACTTTACGAGAAAAAAGTCGTAATATTATGAGAATAAAGTCATAAATTTCCGAGAAAAAAAAATAAATCTTGAAATTACTACTTTATGATATTGACTTTATTCTCATAATACTACGACTTTTTTCTCTTAAACTTCTGACTTTATTCTCGTAATATTGCAACTTTTTTTCCTCATAAACTTGTGACTTTATTCTCGTAATATTATGACTTTATTTTCATATTACAACTTTTTTTCGAATGAACTTTTGACTTTTTTCTCATTATGTTATGACTTTATTCTCGAAATCTCAGATTTGTTTTTCCTCAATGTTGCCCTAATACTCTGTCACACCGTCGTACCATAGACCTTAGATAATGCCTTACATGCATATTTAAACATAACATTTCAGAAAACTTCTAATACAAAAAATAATTGTGGTAATGTAAGTAATCAACTGAAGAAGTTTCATGGTGATATCAGTTAATTGTTTTACTCTATTCACCTCTAATGTCTTCAAAATATATTAGATTTTACAATGCATATCTTTAAAGGCCGTTTTCTCTAAATTAGTTTTTTCTCATACTCTGAGCCAGAAATCTCCACTTCAGTAGCACTTACATACACTAAACCTTCCTGTTTCATTCCTATCAATGTTCTGAAGGTTTCTACAGAGGGCTTTGTTCATACAGTATAACTCTTAACTCTTAGTGTCTGTATCTTGAAACAAGAAAGAAAAGTTGCTGCACTAGAACGCAGTTTGCAGCGTTTTCACTCCCAGCTGTGAAATAGCTCCAAACTGCTCTTTTGTTAAGCCACCACTGCAATTATGTGTCGGATTAAACTAGTCGGGCCCCCTAACTATATTGTACCTGTATTTAGTTTGAATGCACACAACATGACAACAGAGAAGCAAAAAGTACATGCACTAATGTGTGTTCATGACAACATATATAGTCTTATATAGTTATACTCTGTGATGAAATACAAATGGGTACAACGTAGAAGAGAGAAACTAATTCCTTTTATGGTATCGATCCTATTGACTTTAAAATTGGCCTTCAAAACAAGATGTAAAACCTGTAGTATCGATGTTTTGGTATTGATCTGCCCACTATATTTAAGTATTCATACAGCTGAGAGAGGGAAATAGAAACCCAGCACAGTCTGCAGTATTTAGTTGATGCAAATGTATTGCATAGTGTTTATTAAAGGGTCAGTAGTAGGCACCACAGCTGCATCCACAGAGGACTCTTGTTCTTGTATTCATCTTCTGCTGCTCCTGTTTTTAGAAATGATAAAAAAAACACCACATTAGTACAAAAGTTCAATAAAAGAATACAGTTCAACAAAAATACAACAGTGAGAAGATAAATCAATCTGTAAGTGAAAGACAGCTAGAGTTGTTGTTTGGTCCTGAAGAGGCTTCATCACTTCACAACTGATGAAGCTTCTGAGCAATGAAGAACAAACTTTGAAATACAAGGATTGTTATTCTTTCAGATCTCTTTCAGAGAAGAAAATGATGGAAAGAAAACAGGAGAGAGTCCAGCTGCCTTTTGACTTATGACCGAGACAGCTCATCACGAAAGCCTTCATTGTATGAATTATTCTATGTGACTGAACATCTGACATCTTATCTTCTCAGATCTGGTCAAATTCTGTCAACGTGTGTCACTGATTAATAATTTCTATGTAAATGCATCCTTACCTTCGAGAAGACGTTGCAGAACAAGGCACAGAGGCCGTTTTTCTTCTTGGAGTCTTTGGACTGAGACAGAGAAGAAGAAGAAGAAGAAGTGCTCGTCTCAAATAGGTTGTCATCGATCATGGCTTCGGCCACAGGAGGTCCCTCGAGGAATTCCTTTTCTAATGAGACAACATTTCTGGTCGTGTCAGGTGCTATGTCCTCTACCTCCATGTGGTCTTCCAACTGTGGTGGAGTGGAACAGAGGTCTGTATTCAGGACAACGCTTAAAGAGGTGGAGGGGGACGTCTCTCGAGGAGAAGGAGAGAACTGTTTCACCGATGACAAGTCAGTGCTTGCTGACTTGACGGTTCCACAGAACCATCTCCTCCACATGGACTCCTTCTTGGTGTTCTTAACTGTAGCGGCCGTCTCCTCGTCGAAACTTGTGTTTTTGCGAATCCTTTTCTGGACTACGGTTCCTCGTCCGGTGAGGAAGGATTTCAGAGTGTCGATAGCTCCCGCCAATGTCCTCTTGGCTGCTCTGTCCTTTGTCTCCTGGTAGCTGGCAGGGACAGATCCTCCATCCAGTGAGGTTTGTATGGCCACTGATAGGGCACAGCTGACCTCTACAGCTATGGCATCCGTAAGTTCAGGCGAAACCTTCACAGGGATGTGCGCGCCGTCGATATCGCTGAGGGCCTGACTGAAGGAGGATTCCAAACTACTCTGGATGTTGTAGTTGAAGCCCTCCATCAGCTGCTGCACAGACAAGGGACTCAGGGTGAAGGGGTCAGATGTGGCGGATATCTTCTGTAGGGCCGTGTTAATGACCGATTCTGAGATGAAGCTCAGCACATCTGTGCACATTTCAGTCAGCTGCTTTTTCACATCTGCATTGTAAACGCCCTCGCTTACTTCCCTCCATTGCCTAAAAGAAAAAAGAAAGAACAGATAAGGTTAAACACAGAAATAATGCACACTAATGTCATACATGTATTCACTAGAGTTTCAGTGGGGATATGAATAACATACTCTTCACTGAGTCTCAGGAAGAATCTTCTTATTAGAGTAGACATTGTGGAAGAATTTAGGACAGGTCGCCAGTCTGCTGCTTCTGCATTTTGCTTCTGGGAAAGTACAGCATGTCCACGCTTTTCTGAGGGCTCTGGAGGCAGAGCTATTCTGGCTGTAGTCTGTTTACCAGCCTCAGTGTTGTCATATTCTCTCTGGCCTTTAGCGGGCAACACCTGAATGATCTGGGCTGTGGAAGTAGGACTGGGGGTTTTGCGTAAGGCCTGAGCGGAGCTGTACGCCAGATAAGGGGACACTTTTCTCTCAATGTCGTCAGAGTCGGTGGATTCACGACTTCTCGCCTCCTTCTGGCAATCTGTTGCAGTTTCAGCCAGCGGTTGACTCTCTGTCTGAGCGCCCCCATCCACCTGATGAAATAACCTGGAGGAGGTTGGAGTCGTGAGGTTCCTCATCTCCGTCTTTATGAAGTCCTCTTCTTCCTTAGTGAGTTCCAGATGGGCGGATCTCAGGTCATGTTTGGAAGAAGCTCTGAATTTGACCTTCTTGTTCTTCTTTTTGTGAAAGGTGCTCTTGTACAACATCTTCAGCTTTTTGAAGAACGACCTGCAAGCTGGTTTCTTGGCTCTGCTGGAAGAATCAGTGACCGAAGCCTCGTCCCGTTGTTGCTCACACTTGGTGATGGCCTGCTCAATCGCCTGCTGGACGAACATGTCGGCCGCTTCGGAGATGCTCAAGGTTGTGGAGTAACGAGAGGAAGGCAGTCTATCTGAGACGAGGTTGTCCTCTGTTTCTCTGTCCGTGTCTGTATTCTATAGTGGAGAAACACAAACATGTAAGCGGTGCCAGAAGACATATTCAAATCCTTTTTCTTACATCAAAGGTGGAAATACAACAGTGTTTCTGTCCTGCATTCAGAATATTAGCATTAGCTGTATAATGTGCTCAGTATCTTGATGTACAATAACAGTAAGACATCATTGTTGGATTCGATTCTCATGTTGAAAACTGGGAACCATTTGGTCTAAATCCTACTTTAATAATAATAATAATAATAATAATTAATTTAATTTATACAGCACACTTTAAAATACAGTGAAATCTCAAGGTGCTTCACACAAAGGGCGAAACAATCACAATATAACGTTAATTTATGCGAGAAACGTGCGATTAAAAGCGTCAAAATAGGACGGATATAATTATAGAGAAATGATTACTTTAAATCTTGATCGTTTTTTTATGATATATATAGTTTGTTAATTTTCCTTACTTGCTGAATTGTATTATTCTGTGTGTTATCCCTTACAAAAAAGTACAAGTGAAACATATTTGACATTTTTGTCACATGTGGAACATCATTTCACTTGTGCTGCTTGCTCTAAGTTTTCTTGTGTTAAACAAGTATAGGACTACTGCTTCAGTCGATATAACCACTTCATGTGATGTTGAGTATTGTTTTCATCCTGGTAATGTATTGGATATGCACATGATTTCATGATGTATTTTCTAAATAACTTATTTTCTAGCATTAAATAACAATTAAATATCGGAAAATGCTTCTCTCAGTTGATCTGAGGGAGAATATCTGTAGATATTCAGGTCACTGAGTAAAAGAACATGTAGCTTTACTCTTGCTATTTTGCATTTAAATCATATGTGATGTAATTTGTTCATATATAATGACACGTTTTTATCTTGTTTTTGTGTAAAACTCACAGATTCTGCCTCACAGAGTTTGTTATGTTAACAAAAATTAAGTCTTTTTTATATTCTTATTAATAATAATAATAATAATAAATGTTATTTATATAGCGCTTTTCAAGAAACTCACAGACTAAACAGATAAAATGATCATAAATCAAGGACATCATAAAATACACATCATTAATCCCACATTAAAAGCAGTTTTGATTTGAATGTGGACAGGTTGGTGGAGTCTCTGATGCACTGTGCAGATTAATGTTCATTGTTGATTCTTGTGTAAAGTGCATTTAATCTACTTACCGTCCCTGCAGGCATCTCTAGATGAGCTGGGTCGACTCCTGAGCGCTTCATGTTTATAGTCACCGTGTTTTCTTCTTGCCATAACATGCTGAATGCCGTTTAGTACATATAACTACACTGTTTTCTGTCTGTTCACTGTGGAGGTGTTCACTGTGTTCTCATAGAATGTCCATCTGTTATCATTCAAGTATATGAAGATTTGTATTTATTCAAATAAAACATTAGCAAAATGTACTTTGGATATTAAAAGTAAAAGCAATGAATGTAGAAAAATGGCCCCTGTGAGTGTTATATTATCAAATGTTACCCACATATCAATCATGTCCAGTGATGAAATGTAACTAAGTACATTTACTCAAGTACAGTACTAGAGGATTATCTTTTTATGCCAATACTGTTTTATTTTATTTTTTGTTGTTGTTGCTTGTTTCATTTTATCCCAAATTGCTGGGAATACATTTCACTTTGGGACAGCACTTTGTGAAATCATGTCATGTCACCTGGACAGAGACATTTAGTGTGGACACTAAAGTAGAAGGCTGATACTTCAGACTGTGTGTAGTTTGTTGTTGAACAGTACAGTTGGACCAAATCTATATATTTGTAGGTCACTATCATGTCATCATAAGACAAACAAAAAAGGTAAATGTCACCTTGCTGACCATGTTTTGTTCACTTTTCTGTTATTTATGGGTAAAAAAAGCCTTTTTCGGAGACAACATTTTATATGTCACAGTATGGAAAGCACAGGACAAAATGAATAAATGAATGATGTCGGTGTCAGGGTCCTGATATTGTGCACGCTGGCTCACTGTCACGACTTACTGCAACGCTTGAATGGAGTGGAGTCGTCCTTAAACTTATTGATTTCCTACTATGACAAGTTAAAACGCCTGCTGTGATAAAGGCTTATTCTACGGTCATAGCTGTTTTAACGTCACAAGGCTCTGCAATATGGGTTATTGCTTTGAGCACAGTCTGCCGAGCTGCAAACATTTGTAAAGTGGGCTCAAAAAGTCAACCAAAAGAGAAAGCCAACCTTCAAACACGGGTCGGAGGTCTGACACTCCAATCTGGTAGCTCATGAACAGATGTATTATTATGTGAAGACTGAGCATGTGCAGTGTTAATACTGTATTTGATGTTTTGGGCTCTGACCTCATCGCTCCCCAGCAAGGAGACACCAAACACCAGGGGACATCTAGGGGACATCTAAACTAAATTCAGCCCTTCAAAGACACATATTTTGACTTGTAAACCACTAAAAGCTAACTTTGGTGACCCTGTGACCTTCCTCTGGTGCCACTGTCATACTAAATTGCCCTCTTTGTACACTACAGTTATCAAAATTGCCATAAAAATGTAATTTGTAGCTCCACTACTGGTAAGGTAGTAATCAACATCATGTTGACACTATAGTGGGACTCTGCAGATTGTTACCGTGGCAGTGTTTTGGTTGAAATGAAAACATTCCTGTAAGAAATGAAATTTAAGCTGTTGATGTTTCACATGACTTGGAAGGCAGCGTTTCTTCGCCTTCAGATTTTTTGAATGCTTTATTAAGTGTTGGGTGGTTTAATCTGCAAAGTATCCAACATCTCTGGCTGTCAGAAAAAAAATGGAAATACTCATGTAAAGTAAAAGTACCTTAAAAACTGTGCTTCAGTACAGCACTTGAGTAAATGCAGTTACATTGCACCACTGTGTGGCTGACATGGAGAGTGTCCCATTACTGCCAACGTTTTCTCCAGAGACCAAGATGCTCATTTGTGACACCAACATTTTCCCCTTCAATCCCCTCAGTCTCCTTATTTCAGCACAGCAGCCCGCAAACATCTGTAAATAATCATGTTACAGAAGATAGAATAAAGAGTGATAACGTTCTTGTAGTTAACACTATATATTGTACTATCATTATATTACAAACTGTAATGTATAAACTTAGTATATGCTGATATTACAGAATATAGGTAATCACTGTATGTAAAGAGATCTGCCCCTATATAATAAACCATAAATAAATAATAAATAAAGTCATGCTCACTGCAGCGATTTTACACACAACAACTTTATGAAGACTAAAATCGTACTTGGTGGTATCTGCACAGTATTAGAAGATATTATTTAATAATATTTATTATTTATTTATTAATAATTTAATAATATTTAGCACAATTTTATTTGATATTTAAGTTGGCTTATATAGTTTACATTTGAAAGGTGCTTAAGGAATAGTTCTGGCTCATTAGCACAGATAACACTACTGGTTTGAATGTTTATGATAAAATGGATCTGTAAGTAAGAAGTGAAATTAAATGTGTGACAGGCATAATTATACGTATAATGATTCCTCTCATATTGAATTTGTTTCTCTCTCTCTACAATCTGGCTTTAATTCACCACCTCATCATCTACATCAAGAGAGTATACTTTCAGTTTACTTTTTATGTACTTATCAGAGATATACTGAACAAAATTATCCTTTTCTTATACTGACAAGTACACAGAAAAGTCTAAGTATACTTGGCTTCTACTAGCAAGTATACAGAAAAGTCTAAGTATACTTGGCTCATACTGACAAGTATACAGAAAAGTATATTTGGCTTATGCTTACTTTTTGATAGAGAAGCCTGTTAGATTGTGAGAGTTTGTAAATGTATGTTTTGATATGAATTTACTTCCATTCTATTCATCAATGAACCTTCCCTGGATAAAAAAAATAATAAAAAGAACAAGTATACAGTATCTCACAGTAATGTAGTACAAAGTGTGCTCTCTCTTTTCGAGACAAAATTCAGTGTATTCATGACAAGTATAATAGAAAAAAACAGCACATGCATGTCATTCATAGAGAATCAACTGTGAATTATTTAAACTATTTACAGTATAATAGTGTTTTCATGGACCATTTTAACAGGAACTGCATAAGTATTCATTGGGGAAAAAAAACATTTAAAAAAAACTACTAACTAGTTTTATTGAAATAGTGATAGCTACACATTCGCTATACTTTAACATTTACATCCATATTAGCCCTTTCATTTTGCTAAACAGTGTTGCATCTGACTAAAGTCTTCTTTTTTTAATCTAACAGGACTGGCAATTTGAGCATAAGGAATACTTCACCCACAAAGTGACCATTCATATATTGAGATTATCCACCACGTGTTACCTTGACTTCTTGAAGACAACTTTGTCTGTCTCCACGGTGAACGGAGGAGCCGAAGACGTAGTAAATCCTTGATAAATTGAAGTAAATGGAGGCCAGGTTAAGACACGCAAAGGCTTCAAAATTCACAAGTGGGATATTTACTGATGTATTTTATGACATACAGTAAAACGATAAAATCTCTTCAACCAACCACAGATCTTATTTCAGGCATCTGACTAAAAACCCATTAAAAACCCACTGCCTTCCAGATGCATTCGCTAAATAAATAAATATAATTGACTTCCAGACGAGAGAACCGGAAGTGCTAAAATGCTAACTCATTTCTGGGTTTTAGGACTCATTCCTGTAGCGCTGTAAATGAATTAGGGCTGCGTGATTATAAAGAAAAATATTTAATTGTAATTATTTTGACTGATATTGCAGTTGCGATAGATTTGCGATGTTAGGGGGAATAATCATTTTTACATTGTTATTCTCATTTCCGTTGAAAAACATATTAAAATGATTGAGGTGTGATTTTTGAGGGGATCTGTACCGAAAAAAAGAGGTTTTCTTCAGTCTGTAGAATATGATGTGTAGGCCAGGACAACTCTGTAGCAACACAACATTTAGTTTAAAAAGGTATTTTACACACATTTTGCCTTGAACAAATATTGCCCCTTGATAATTGATTTGATAATTGGCCATATTAATTGTGCAGCCCTTATACAAACGGTCATTTTGTAGGCGAAGTATTCCTTTAAGGGGAAAAGAAAAGGACTATTGTACTATGAAATATCGTTAACATTACTTTCTTCAAAACCAAACAGGTCTTTTTCCTCTTTATACATACTGTATGATGTCTAAACACCCTTAATATCGAGTTAAAGTGGAAAATAACAGGTTATACTTTCATTCTAAAACTTCAAACTTACAAAAAAAATCTATACAAAGGAACAAAGACAGGAATGTTAATAGAAATATTAAATCAGATTTAAAAAAAAAAAAAATCATAATATACCATATTTGATTTTAAATAGTTCTTTTCCGATTGTTTCTCAGGTTGTGGTATAGAGGTAGGGGTGCAACACATCATGTTTGAACCAGTCCAGACCGTTTGAAGAGACTATACTACTGATTAGGAGTGCTAGGAAGTGGATTAAAGGGGCTGGCAAAGACACATATTACAGTAACTGTTGATTTAGGGCCTGACTCATTTCAAAAGTTAGTTCGCCGTTAGCTGCTAGAAGATAAAAGCAGGTCTGGCTCCTTGGCTCCTTCCTGCCCGCTGCTGCTGTGTCCACAGTTCCCCGTCAGCTCCGGGAAGAGGCTGGTCCGAGCAGAGTGACTTGGCGAGCCCGGAGTTGGACTCATGCCCGGCTTCTTGGGAGGGATCGGAGGAGGATGGGTCCTCTCCGAGCGAGGAGTGAGTGGGGAGCGGATGCCGGGAGACAGAGGCCCCGAAGAAGGCGACCTCGCCCCGGGAGGAGTCCCTGCTAGATTGCGGTAGTCCGTACCAAACGGAGAGCTGCTGATCGGCGCCAGCTTGACGCCGGCCTGCTGGCTGGTGAAGCGGGACAGCACCTGAGTGACGGTGTTGCGGGCCAGCTGCTTAGCTGAGCTGTGCTCTAGCGGGGGAGGGATGGAGGAGGAGGTGGTGGGGGAGAGGTCCCTGGGGGAAAGGGG
This sequence comes from Sebastiscus albofasciatus, assembly GCA_916701655.1. Taxonomy (NCBI): domain Eukaryota; kingdom Metazoa; phylum Chordata; class Actinopteri; order Perciformes; family Sebastidae; genus Sebastiscus; species Sebastiscus albofasciatus. Next base: position 36,360 of record CAKAOI010049521.1, read on the forward strand.
CCCACCGTGCTGCTGCTGCTCCAGCTCCGCCTGGCTCTGGAACTTGTGCCTGGCGGCCTGGAATCGCTGGTTGACGCCAGCTTGGTAGGAGGACTGATGGAAGCCCGGGCTCCCCAGACGCTTGGCGAGAACGGGGGAGGAAATTGGGGAGGAGGAGAGGGAAGAGGAGGCCGTGCTGGAGGGAGAGTGAGGGTGAGGGTGAGGATGAGGGTGGAGAGGGGAATGCAAAAGTGCTCCTCCCCCGTTCTCTACCACCCCACCATTGTCTGGTCCTCCTCTCCCCTCCTGTGCTGATTCTGTCTCTTTATGAGCGTGATGGCCGTTGACCTTTGACAGCGAGGAGGATTTAGGAGTTATCTTTCCGTCCGGCTCAGTCTGAACAGAGGTGGACACCAGTGATTCTTTCACCTCTGTCACAGCCTCCTTTGCTCCTTCTTCTTTACCCCCTCCAGTTCCAGCCAGCCTCTTCCTCAGCTCCTCCAGCTGCCTCTCGAGCTCGCTGCTCCTCTCCTCCTCTTTGCCGATCCTGGCTCTCATCTGCTCTCGCTCTGTGTCGAACTCGGCCAGCTGCCTCTCGGACCTGGCCTCCAGCTGGGCCGCCCTGCTCCTCTCGTCTCCCAGAACCCCCCGGAGCTTCTCCAGGGCGCCGGTCTCCTCTTGGAGCAAGGTGCGGAGCTGGGAGACCTTCTGAGCCTCCTCCTGTGCCTGGCTGCTGGCTCTCTGGAGCTCCAGAGTCAGGGATGAGGACAGCTGCTGCTGCTGGGACAGCGACTCCTCCACCTGGCTCACTGCCTGGGACTGTTCCTTCTCTAACCTCCGCACTGTTGTACGCTCTGCTTCCAACTAGAAACACAGAGGGAGATACAAGAGTCAAGGCGAGGCAGCTTTTTCCACATTTGACCACAAGGAGGCAAAAGAACACTGCTTTGTTACATTAAGTAGGAGTAGGAGTTTTTGTGGTGTAAAACATTTAAACATGTGTTTTATTATATTACTCAACTATACTCAATTATAATTGAGTTGGCAGCAGTTTATTTAATGTTCAAATTGAACTTAAGTCTGTCTACTGTAAAGATGATTCTCTTGTCTTTTATATTTGTTTCATATTTTCCAATAGCTTTCATGATACTGGCTCTAGTGACTCCATCGTTCCATTCAAAAAGCTAATTTTAAATAGTGGTATAAAATACGTATTATTAGACACAAAGCTTAAACACATAACTGCATGAATGAACAGTTAATGATTCTTCTGGCGTGCTGAAATTTAGTTTTTGTTTGTATGTGGTGTCTGGTGTGGTTTGAAATATGTATACCTCGGTGCATGGAATTTGCCGGCATTATTTTTATACAAGGTAATGTGAGTACAGTGATTTTTGTATGAGATGTTTGAATGTTTCTAATGTATATAATTGTTTGTGATTTCTGTGTCATGACGTCAGCTAAAGGGGATCCTACTAAACTAACTAACTAACATACACATATTGTCTAATAACTACATTTAAAGGGTAACCTTGGCATTTTTCAACCTGGACCCTATTTTCCCATGTTTTGTGTATAACTGACTAATAGGGACAGCAATTGCTGAAACTGGTCCAGTATGGCGGGAGAGCGATGTAGACCACAGCTGCTCATGGGCTGCAATATGGTGCTATTGGGGCAATCTGGCACCGTCATTTACGTCCACTAAAAGTGCTTGTTTTTGCCATGACAGGCTCTGATTGTTATTATAAGTGTCGGAAGACAACGTGAGTGCCAGCCGTGCAGAGATTGTTGTGTTGGAGTACGGAAAGCGTAGCTTAACTAAAATATCTTGTTGACTCTAAATTGCCCGTAGGTGTGAATGTGAGTGTGAATGGTTGTCTGTCTCTGTGTGTCAGCCCTGCGATGGACTGGCGACCTGTCCAGGGTGTACCCCGCCTTCGCCCAATGTTGGCTGGGATCGGCTCCAGCCCCACCCCCTAATGGGATAAGAGGTTGCAGATGGATGGATGGTTTTGGCTGAATATTTAGATGATTTCATTGTGGATGAGGTCTTTGACTTTGATTGCCGCCCGTATTTAGTTGAGCCAGGGTATATGAATATTCAGATTTCACAACGAGACTTCTCCTTGAGCGGGACTGAAGTGAAAGGTAAGAAAATGTTTTATTTCTCTGTAGGGTCCTTTCCATAATGATGTCAGACACTTAGAATAACAATCAGAGCCTGTCGGTGGTAAAAACAAGCACTTTTAGCGGACGTAACGTTACAATGATGCTGCTCACTTGCCCTCGCAGGTTGTTTTGCAGCTGCTGGTCCCTCAATACCAGACCAATTTCAGAAATTGTTACCCCCATTAGTCGCTTAGACACAAAAACATGGGGAAACAGGTTGAAAAATACAAAAGTTACCCTTTAAATTAGTTCCATTTGAATCACACAGCATTAGGGGAGGGGATGAAGGACAGTATGTGTCGTTTCAGAGTCAGAAGAGACGGAGACAGAAGCAGTTGTTCATGTGTTGCCTTGTTAAATAATAATTTGCTTGCAAGGCATGTTTATGGAAAGGTTCGGTTCGTCATGAGGTCATTAGACGGCGACCGGGCGGCTTAAAAGCTTTGATGAGTGATAGAAGGAAATGGGAGGTGATGAAATACAATCTAGTGTATATGATTAGTGTTCAAAAAACAACACAGGCAGGAAAGCCTGAGGAAGAGTGGGAGACACTCAGGAACCCATTTCTTACATAAGGCCCCAGTACCAAGTTTGTACAGTGGCTGATTGTGTGCTCACAGTGTGCAGCTGACCTTGCATTAGACATGGACATCCATTATCTCAGGTTTCCTGAGGCCATAAAGCCACATGGCTGCTGGACAACTAAACAATGGCCTCTTCCTCCTCTGTTTCCTATGGAACAGCCCTGTGCTTGTGCATACGGGTGCCTGTGTGTGCGTGTGTTCACTTTAACAGGCCAAGCACTCTCCACCCTACCGAGTTACACAATGGAACAGCACCGATGCGTCCCTGCTCGGACGCTCGGCTTTAAATCACAGCTGCCACGCTGAAGAAGGACGCTGTGCAGACAGGCAGAGGAGAGGGAAAGAGGAGGAGCGCAGAGAGGGAAAGGGAAGCAGACAGATTTCTTTCCACCAGATGTGCTCGTCTATCAGCAAAGGGAGATTTGTGACTGTGAGCACCAGTTTTTGACACGTCAGTCATACCTGTTGCAGCAGTTTGTCTCTTTCTGTCTGCAGCCTGAGGGTGAAATCATCTTTCTGCGCAGACTCCTGGGCACGCCGTCGTTTCTCCTCCTCCAGATCAGCTATCATCTGTCAAAACAATGAAACAATTAAATCACTTGACATGCAGACAGGTTTCTTGTTGCAGGATTCCTTGCAGTAGGACAAACTGCAGCCCAAAAGGCAACAACAGCTGTCAGTGTGTCAGTGTGCTGACTTGACTATGACTTGCCCCCAAACTGCATGTGATGATCATAAAGTGGGTACGTCTGTAAAGGGGAGACTCGTGGGTACCCATAGAACCCATTTTCATTCACATATCTTGAGGTCAGAGGTCAAGGGACCCCTTTGAAAATGGCCATGCCAGTTATTCCTCACCAAAATTTAACGCAAGTTTGGAGCGTTATTTAACCTCCTTCGCAAAACAAACTAGTTTGACATTGGTACCAATGGATTCCTTAGGTTTTCTAGTTTCATATGATACCAGTATCTTCACTCTAGCTTTAAAACTGAGCCCGGTACAACCTCCAAAAGATCGATTGCGTTAATGAAATTAGTGCCTAATTTGAGTTATCGGGTTAACTTTGACAGCCCTACTTATACGAAGTTTCCTGTCCCACACAGTATTGTCGCTGTGAAAGATTTCCCCTGAATAATCAACCTGCAGAGCAGAACCTCTTCTTCATTACAATGTTTTGACTCTCTAAAGTTCACTCATTGACATGTTGAGTGTTTATGAGCTCTGCTATGATAAGGCTCCATATCCCTCCTAAGCCCTGGGTGTGGCTGCTGTCTGACTGCCTCACTGCCCCAAGCCAAGTCTACAGGAAAAACATGAAGACAAATAGATAGATGCATACTGTACATTCACACACACACACAACAAGGCTATTGTATAAGTGTGAGCCCCAGTGGGACACTGGCTGGGTACTTGCAGCATTGTCCAGACACGCAAATCTGAAATGAAGACGGGTGAGCTCACGGCTGTATTACTTACCCTCCTGTGTCTGCTCTCCGCAGCAGCCAGCTGTCCCATCATCCTCTCCTGCATCCTCTTGCAGTGAGCCATGACCAGTTTAAGCACAGCCAGAGGGTTGGGGCCCACCGCCCGGCCCTGCAGGTGCGTGTCAGGCTGTGCAAGCGTGTTCTGCCGGTCCGAGGACTCGCTGTCCCGCTGCAGGGCCAGGAACGGATCGCTGAGGTCATACTGGCCGTAACGCTCCTGGACGAAAGCGTCTCTGTGCTGAGCCTAGATACACACAAACATATAGCGCATCATGTAATTGTACGGTTGCTGGCTTCAATCTAGCTAAGAGTTGTTTATGTCTCTAGTGTCTACCTGTGGCATAAAGGAAATATGAATATATGTCAATGTACATGTTCTGTCCTGACTCAACAGAAACAAAATGACCAGTGTGTTTGTGTATGTCAGTACATGGATTTGATAGGATGAGGTCTCCTTTCCACACTGCAGCACAGGAAAAATGTGTTAAGAAGATAACATGAGGCCCAGCTGTCAGCGCCAAGAAAAACACAAAGTAACTCCTCACAAACACCCTGAATGAACAGAAGACTGACTTTTAGCTAACAACTTAAGTAAGGGATAATGTACAGCGAGCCGTCTGGGTCCAGGCTGGTTCCGACATCGCCCTGTTGGGGTTTATTTCACAACAATGACCCGCTAGCTGTTCATTATCCCACTTATCACACGGCTACTTACTTAAGAAATCAATAATTTGACACGAAAACGGTCCACCAGAGTCTGACATCAGAACTGCGTCCATAGCAACGGTCTGTTATACATAGCAGCAGTCTGCTATAAAGAAATAACAGACCGTAGAAAGCTGTGATTGACTAATCAGAATCGAGTATTCAACAAAGCCCTGTAATGATATATAATAATAAACACCATCGAACCAGGGTTATTATAGTAAACTACTACTATAATGAAAAATATTTTCATTAAACTGAAACTAAATAAAAACCAAATCCTTTAAGAAAAACTAAAACAAAACTATATTTCCTGGTTAAAAACTAATAAAAACAAAATAAAAATGTAACGTAAAAACGTAAATTCATTTCAGTTTTATTTTTTTAAGCTCGGAGAGACGGCATGGATTTCCGTCAACTCTCGTGCCATTGAAGTTAAAACTAAATACATAGAAACTAAACCTTTCTGAAAAACTGAAACTAAACTAAAACTAGCAAACACACTCCGCAAACGACCTAAAACTAAACTAAAATGAAATTGAAAAGTCAAAACTAAAATAAAAACAAATTGGAAAAAAAAACAACCTTATTATAACCTTGCATCGAACATAGACTCGGAAGTGAGTGTGTGTCCGTGTGTGTGCAGGAAATCAGTGTGTTATTGTCAGTGTGAGCACAAGCAGATGGTCGTTCCCCTCAACCCAAACACAAAGAGGTGAGGCACGGCTGTCCAACCCCCACCAGGGGCAGATGTTAACTCCTCCCTAGAGATGCAGGGGTGAAGGACCGGGCCACGACATCACACACACACACACACACACACGCACACACACACACAGAGCTGTTTCTAATGAAGAGGTTAGATTATACCTGAACCAAAAACAAAATAATTGAATAAAAAAAGATTTGTTAAGGGTGAAAATGAAATCCTGAGGGACAAAATATCACGGGCAACTTAACTAGTTTCCATTCGATCATGCACTATTCAGGCTTGTTCGAGGGAAACAGGCTGTGAATGACAGCGAAATGAAGTGACACGTGATAGGGCCTTGTTGACCTCACTCCGGGACGCCCTGATAGATCGTCGGGAGGTCTCATTAACTACATACAGTGAGTAGGGTCGAGTTCTGGAGGCATGCCGGGTCAGCTGGCGGTGCTAGTGATGTGACCGCAAGCCACAGGGTTCACTCCACGTGCCTTTGGGGACACCCGTCGCTGACTGTCTCCCCGCAGTCCTCATCATCAGACACCCCACGGTCCTCTGGCCCCCTTCGCTTCCCTGCCCAAACACGCATGGCACCGCATTCCTCTGCCTGTTCATCATCATTTCTCAGAAAATGCTTCCCTCTGCTTCCGTCTCTCTGTCAGCCTCTTTTTCTCACACGCTCTCAGACTGTGGCAACACACACACACACACACACACATACCCTGAGGGCATCAGTAAGGAGGCTGTATTCGAGGCTCTTTCTCTGGCTCAACAAAGAATGTGACCCTCAGTGAGAGAGATTACAGGACTTGAACAAAGACACTGTCTCAATGCCTTCAGTCTTATGCATTGTCTCCATGTCTGACCCAGTAGGCTTCGATGTTTGAGAGAGGGTACAAATGTGTATGCCTGTGTCTCTTATCCCCCTTTTTTTATGTGAATATAAATGTGTGTGTGTGTGTGTAAGCCATTGTGTGTACGTTTACCTGTGTGTTTTTTGTGCTGGGCGTCTGGAGTAAAGCTGTAAAGCTTCTTCATCTGGAGACAAAACTGCAGCTTCCTGAGTTAAATAACTGTTTAAACAGACCATTAAGGGCCGGGCCGGGCTGAGATTGGATGTGTGTGTGTGTGTGTGTGTGTGTGTGTGTGTGTGTGTGTGTGTGTGTGTGTGTGTGTGTGTGTGTGTGTGTGTGTGTAGCAGTCCTAGCCTAGGTTCTGGCCTCCCGTGGTTTTCTCTGGATACTTCTGATCATAATGACAGAGTGGTGCTTTCCTTTATGACAGGGCGCAACAAGCAAACCCTCTCTTGCTGCAAAACTCTCATTTCCGCCCAACTACTGATGACAAATGTGTCTGCAACCGAGAACATATTGCATGCTATTAATACACCGTTTCATAATCAATACCTCTGTTTTTTGTATGTGAGAACTCCTCTACATCTTCATGCTCTGCTATAGCTTGTTTGAGCATTACCTGCTTCAACAGCTTGTATCCTCTAATGCATTCCCGCCCGCTTTAACAAGGTGTGAAAGACAATCTGATGCTTTTCACCTGGAAAAATCCTCTCTGTCAGTCAGTTCCCTACTGCTTCGGGGCACAATCATGCCCTTGTGTGGGCTGAAAAGAGCCAGGGAGTCCTGTTTCCTCAGAGAGAGCCTCTGAAATGACTGTCACACAATGAAGTCAGCAGTTCTGAATGGTATTGGGTGCGTATCTCCTGTTACAAATGTACAGTTTATCCCTTAATCTGACTCCTAAATAATGAAAGAAAACAAGGGAATTGCTATCAAAATGAGGATGAAAATGCATCTATGAGCATGCAGCTGGCGTATGTTTGCACGCCATGCTGCATGAGGTTCTTAGCATAACCGTCTGTCTCCGGGGTAACATCCCAAATCCAGAAGCTTTGCAGTGGGGGGTTATGGGAAAAGTATGCGTTCCTGGTGAATTAGTCCTCTCGCAGTTAGACACAGAGACAAAAGGACAGCAGGACCAGACCTGTCAGATATGAAAAGCTTCTTTCACGGAACTTTAAGGAGATCTGTGCAAGCGTCTTCGCAAACAAGAGGACAGAGGACAACGCACCGGGATGCTCCGACATTTTACTTTCATTGAACGGCAAAATAAACGAGTATGTGAGGTTGTCTTTGAGTTCTATTCTGTTATTTCAAACCAAAAAAAAAAGGAGTTCATTCATAGAAACTCTCGATCACAAACCTGTCAGGTCTAAAGAGTGGAAAAGGAGAATGTGAAGCAAAGAGAACAAAAGCAGACAGTAGGTCAGCTGCAGACCCTCTAGTGTTGGATCCTGTTCAGATTTATGTCTCTAGCTTCAGTGTTTTCTTGGATGAGGAAGTAAGTCTTTAGCAGTGCAGTTTTTCTCCCGGGGAGAACTACTCTGCTCTACTTAATAGAGGAAGAGGACATATAGTCAATGGACCATTTGTCAGCCTGAACAAAAGGCCTTGGCAGGTGAGAAGTATCAATCCACTGGCAGCCAGATCTGATTTAACAGAGCTGGTGAGGCTGCAAACTCAAACAGGCACAGAGGGCTCTGACCCATTTTGTTGGTCATTAGAGCATTAAGAAATTACATGACAGTCTTCTGGGGAAACACGCCTTAGTTTGGTTGAGCACTAGGAATGGAGGTTGTTGTGACAGTATGTGGTGCTGGGCACTATAATGATTAGCTAACCAGCCACTAAGGACATTATAATGATTATCTACACAGCACTCTGACAGCATTAAAGTATGTAGTATTGTCTTGGGAGAACCCAGATTGCAAATGTACTTACATAAAGCTGCATTCATTGATTGTTTGGCCACTTGTAGGCAGAAGAACTGTACAACAAGCTAAAAGACAAATGTGTGACAATGGTGGGGCATAAAACCAAAATAATAATCTTAAAGGTCCCATATCATGCTCATTTTCAGGTTCATACTTGTATTTTGTGTTTCTACCAGAACATGTTTACATGCTGTAATTTTCAAAAAACACTTTATTTTCCTCATACTGTCAGCCTGAATATGCCTGGATTTACCCTCTGTCTGAAACGCTCCGTTTTAGCGCATTTTGACGGAATTGCAACAGAATTGCATTGCTAGGCAACAGCTTGGGTCCATGTTTACTTCCTGTCAGCTGATGTTATTTACATACACTGCAACCAGGAATAAACTGGGGAACATTTAGAATATTTAGTTTAAAATTGTGTCAGGGGTCTAAATATTGTATATTCGTGACATCACGAGTGGGCAGAAATCCTGACAGCTTGTTTCAAATGCAGAGTTTCTGAATACGGGCTGTGTGTATTTCCCTGTGGATTAAGTGTTTCGATACTTTCAGAGTATTTATATAGGACTTAAGCCTGCTTTATTATAACAAAACATGAAAATCTCACTTTTTTATAATATGGGACCCTTAAAGGAACGGTGTGTAGTGTGATCTATTGGCAGAAATGTAATATAATATTAATAAGAATGTTTTCTGTAGTGTATATTCACTATACTTAATAATCATTGTGTTTCCGTTACCTTAGAATGAGTTGTTTATATCTACATACAGAGCGGGTCATCTCTTCACGGAGCTGGCTGCCATGTTTCTACAGTAGCCCAGAACGGACAAACCAAACACTGGCTCTAGAGAGGGCCATTCGCGTTTTTGCTTCGGCCACCGTAGTTCTCCTACACGCTTGGCACGCGGGAGAAACTTCAGTTGGTTGTGATCTACACCCTCACCGCTAGATGCCGCCAAATCCTACACATTGCACATTTAATAACACTGTAAATGAGACTCGGCGGATTTAAAGAGAAGCTCTGTAGTGTTAGAGAGTTGGGTGATAATTCTCTGTGGGTCTGACAATAGTAGCAGTAGACCTGGTTTGGGCCCTCATCTGTATTTAGTGAGAACTCACTGAGATTGTACAGAATGTCCTCCAAAGGTTAATCAGTATTGAAAATGAATAACCGGTGAGTGTAAGTGCACATTCTGCTGTAACTTTGCAGACCTTTCACACGCACAAAAAAACTATATAACACACTAAAGGAAAGGCAAAAAGCACAAAAGCCCCTTTAAGAAAACGGTGCAGAGAACAGTGCAGAGTGAGAGAGAGTCCCTCAAGCGATAAGAACATTTTTGTACTGAAAAGTGCATTTTCACAGATTTACCACAACAGGCACATAATGGGCCCCAGCTAAGAAGCAAATTTGTAGCAATTCAGCCTAAACGTATTGTACTATACTGTACTTCAGTTAAGGTTACACTGATTTGTTTGCCCGGATGATGCAGAGGGAAAAGCCACACTAACCATCTCCTCTGGAGCAGTGTTTATTTGCAATTTTGTGATTCATTTGTATAGGGCACCTGCCCCAGAGACATGCTTTTGTGCTTTTGTGCTCTGCAAAAGAGAGAGAGAGGCTTTTTGAAGTGGAAGCTAAGGTGTGTGCTTAAGGCTCAAGCTGTATCCTCCACACCTCCCACCCACACATTAACCACAGCCGGCACTAAGATAAATGGGAAGACGCCAAACAAAACCTCACTTTACTTTATGGGCCGTGCAACGAGACGACTTCCAGGTAATGTTTAACTGCCTCGGACGCTATCATCAGTGGTTGGTGATGAAACACGGGAGCAGGTGCTCTCACCCTTTGGTCAGGTAATGCTTTTGGAGAAGCATAACATATCATTAGGTGGAACAAGGAAGCGCTCTGGTATTTCTCAAAATGGAGTCTTTCGCTGATGCCGACAGAAGCACACTTTGCATTGAGAAAGCACTGATTTTTTTCTTATCTCAGACTGACCTCCTATGTCACTATTCTATTGCCATCTATTTGTAGCAGGCAAATACGCTCATGTTCAGTGCAAACAGCAGCGAAGGGTGGAGCTCATTACCATTGCAGATATGATCCTTTATTTTCAAGCTCTAGGGATAAGAGAGGCTGCTATAAAAAGGCGTGTTGTGCTGTGAGTGTTTCTGTAAGGAGTGGGGGGAAAATCGGTACAGCATAGTATCACAATATTTTGCGTGACAGTATTGTATCGATACACAGACGTCAAGCATCGATCTTTTATTAAATAATCTATTAACCTCTTAACAATCTGACGGGGCTCAGGGTGAAGATATCAAATGAAACTTGAAAACCTAAATAATTGATTGATACCAACCATGTCATGTTAGCTTGTCGGGAAGAACGCTAAATAACGCTCCAAAGTTACGCAAAATTTTGTCGAGGAAAAACTGTCGTGGTCGTTTTCAAAGGGATCCCTTGACCTCTGACCTCAAGACATGTGAATGAAAACTCTGAGATGAACAGAGTGAAAACTATCTTATTAGAAAAACAGATGTTGACAAAATGCAGAATTTGCAGTTGAAAAAAGGTAATAAATCGCAATATATCTTGTCGCGATACTCGGCATATCGCAAAATGTTTGTGACTTAAGTATCGTGATTCCCATCCCTTGTTTCTGTACGAAGGTAACATCAGATACTTTGATGTCATCTCAACATATTTAGGTCAGGGAGCTTTACTCTCTCAGGCCCCAGGCTGTTGATATGGAAGCACTTCACTGACATCATAGACCAGCGTGCATTACAGTGTTATATTAGGTATTGCTTTGCTTTTAAGGGCACCCTCTGTGTAGATTCTGCTCTTTTTTATCATATTCACCCCCTCACCAATCTTCACAACATTTCCAAATTGGGCAGTGATTCTTGTAGAGGAACAGAGTATACAGTCTTATCTGAACAGCACATTCTGGCCAGGCCCTATTGTTTTATGGAATCAGGAAAACACGTCAGCCTGCAGAAATAGACATAGCGTTTCAGGATTACAGGATATGACATCATATGGAAAACAAAACAGGCCCTGTCGAGCATGACTGTAACATTTCAACCACATTAACCTGATGGCCTAAATAAAATAGTTCAATCCATTGTCAAGCAGCAAAATGTTGTATATTCAAGACGACAAAGGCTTTAACAAAAAGTTGAAGCAGACCTGAGACATGTTTCTTGTCAGAAGTCTGTTTCCCGCTGTGTTTACTTGTCTCGAAAGTAGTGCAACAACAATCAAGAAGGACTTTAGAGCTCCCCTGCTGAGTATTTTAAAAGCGCAGGTGTAGGTATGTTTTCGTGTCTTTAACTAGCATTCCTTTGAGCTACTGAGAACATGATCTATGCATGATTTACACCATTTATGTCTGACAAAGAGGAGATAATAGCAGCCTTAGTTCCCATAAATAGATATAGACAATCATCAACTCATAAAGATATGTCACTCCTGTTGGATTGCAGGACCTGTTTCTGGTGTCATGTTCTCAGGAATGTTGCCTCGAGTAAAACTGTCTCCGCAGTGATGGGAATTCAAAACAGCACAATCTGTAGAGACAAGTCCCAAAGGTGACGCCATCTTATGAGTAAGGAAACGCTGATACGGTTCCAAGTCTTGAACCGTGGTGAAGGAAGGGTTAATAAAAAAAGGCGCCTGAATGCGGTTGTCCCGAGCAATCTACAGGCATCCCAAGTACTTGCTGCTGAGAGGAGGAAATATTTGAAGTTGGAAAAGAGTGGCGAAGATTTGAGGGCCTCTTTTGCCTTTCTTAACCTGACAACACTGAGGAGGGAGCTCTAGTTAGTTCAGTGGTTCCCAACCTATTTATCCTTGAAGCCTCCCCCCTGTACTTGTATCTAAGAAAAGCTGAGCCCCTCCCCCCGATGTCATCACCGTAAAAAGAACTACAAATCCTTAAACAAAATCCTCAATTTGAATAAAATGATTCAGTGTATTAAATGAGTTAGTCTTTTTTTTTTATTAAATCGACTTTGTAACTCATCATGTTCCTCAAACATAAATAAAGTGATGACGTCTTGATGGATTCGCCAAGCGAATGCAGAGTACATAATATGATTTTTTTTGTAACAACTTAATGAGTTTACTTAATTTACAATAATATTGTTGTTATTGTGGTTAAATAAATGTAATGTAATATTTGTTGGATTGCTGCTAGACCGCCCTGTAAATAAAGGTGTGTGCCTCCCTTTGTGTACGTCAACAGAAGTTTTTTTACCGCAGTGAAATTGTTGTTTTTGAAAGGCTAAACGCCAGCAAATATGGACTGACGCAGAATATTTCGTTAGATTTTATATTTTTAAATAGTTTTATATACAGACTTTTGTATGAATTAACCAGTAAGTGTGTTATTATGATTTTAGTTACACATGAGCAAATCAAATTTACAACCTCAGAGCAGATCAATTTCGGGCGCACCCCCTGTAACCTAGTAAAGGGGGGCCTGGACGCCAGGTTGGGAACCACTGAATTAGAAGAAAACCACTGAAGATTCAGGGAAAAGTCCCAGTGGGGAAAATGAAAAACAGAGAAAGACAGAAAGCACGTACAGAAGCTCAACATTGGACACATTAGCCTGCTATCAACCCCTGACACTCCCCTCTGCAGCCACATGTCTACACACACAATCTGCCCTAACGTGAACCAGTCAGTCAGTAAAACTGGAGTACAGGCCCCCAGTGGGAACAAGGGAAGTCAGTGATTTGAGCCTACAACTCTGTACATCCTCTCCACAATAAACACTGCAGCCTCTAACTGGCCCACCAGAGACCACCAGAGAGTGTGTGTGTGTGAGTGGGCAGTGTGTGAGGACATGGGTCATGGTCAAACATGAAAGACCCCCCGTTATGTGGCTGTGTGCGAGGAAGAAAGCAGGAGGAGGAAAGGAGGGACAGGGGGGAAAAAGGCAGTTAGAGATATGGAAAGAGGAATAAGTTCAGACAGCAAGGCGACTGTATTTTGTCCTGAGGGGAATGACGGCGTCAGATCTGGACAACCGCCATCTGAGATGCATCAGAGCCGGTGCGGTTAAATCGGCTTCCCCTCAGGCCCTGGCACTGAAATTCTCTCATGATTACAGCCTCGCTCGCTCGCTAGCGAGATAAACGTCACTATCAAGGCCTTTTCATTAGAACAAGAGAGTCATGGCTGTTACAGTACTTGTCCTCATCACAACCTCAGTCACCGTTTCAGACAATAGGTCGAGCATTCAGGGCCGCTCCAGCAGCTTCATCCGAGCATGGAGCAGCTGCTGCGGTCATGAGTGTGAAAAGCAGCCAGGGGCACGGAGAGAGCCAATCAGACTGGACCCAAACACTGCAAAGCATTGTAGCTGAAGGAAAGCTATGCTCATTCACTTGAATATGAATGAATGAGCCGCACAAAACTGAGGATTTAAGGATTTAAGGTTGCATAATGTCTGAGGTGCTGTTCACAATGTGCCTCAAAACATTCAGAAGTTGTCTGAGATGCACATTAGCGTTCCAAACACAGTTGGTTACAGCTGATTTGCCAGAGCCAAAACACCTCTCACAAGGGTTTGAGGTATGTACCCAAGGCAAGGTGCCACCAAAGTCTTCCACTTTAGCCGAGGGCGAAGTTTGTTTCTGTTGAGCAGCAACGGGAGTTTCCCAGATCAAAACAAATGTGAGCACAAGCAGTTCCTTAAGACACATTTTGACACAAACCATGCATGAACTGCAGTCTATCTGAACTGGGTCTTAATTATTATTTTATTTTTTTCTTCCTTCTTTTATGGGTTTTAACTTGCTTGTCTTTTTTTTTTAAATTTCTCAACTGTTGGTTTAAACTATTATTTGACTTGTTTTTATCCCTTTCATCTGGTTTTAATTCACATGTATTATTCATTTGGTTGCTGATATTAATTACTTTCATTTTTATTCCTACTTCTTAGTGGTTTTAATTCACACGTATCATTTATGTGTCTGATTTAAATAGTGTTTACTACCAGTGTTTGTGGCTGCCACGTCCTTGGTTGCTCACACCTTGTGCAGCACATTGTACATCCACCTGGAATGAAACGTGCTATATAAATAAACTTTGTTTGCTTGCTAGACACAATGTGGATAAATCCAGTTCTGAATAGTGCCCAAAATTGAAAGAGAGAGAAACAGATTTCAACTGGTCTGACCAGCAGTAATGTTGAATAAAAGGCCTGGGAAACCAGAATGACTCCTGCGCCATTGTCTTCACTAGCTGTGTTTCCTTAGTTTCCTGTTTACACATCCCCTCCCTGCTAGCTCGCATTCTTTTTGGGGGGTGTAATGCTGAAACAGGTTCATTTTAGTGTCTTCAATAGAGACAGAGAAAAGAGTGTGTTTTATGTAATGGGTTGCTAGGCTGGCTATGATATAGATATATATACTTATATATCTATATATATATATGTGATACAGGGGTATCGATTCAATATATCGCGATACTGTAAGCAAGATGATACATTGCAATGTTTAATAATTGCATTTTTTGGAAATTGTAAATAGTATAAAGACACCAGAAATACAGCATTTTAGAATAGGCAAAAATAACACATTTATACTGCACGCAAAAAACTGCATGTGATTATCATAAAGTGGGCATGTCTGTAAAGGGGAGACTCGTGGGTACCCATAGAACCCATTTTCATTCACATTATATCTTGGTGGTGAAGGGACCCCTGTGAAAATCGCAATGCCAGTTTTTCCTCGCCAATTTTAGCGTATCTTTGGAGCGTTATTTAGCCTCCTTTTTGACAAGCTAGTGTGACATGGTTGGTACCAATGGATTCCTTAGGTTTTCTAGTTCCATATGATACTAGTATCTTCGCTCTAGCTTTAAAACCGAGCCCGCTACAACCTCTGAAAGATCGAATAGCAGCCATGCCCGACAGTGGGTTTTCAATATGTTATTTAAAAAACGATACAGTGTTTTGGAGAATCGATACAGTATCACACAACATAATATCGTGATACTCATGTGTGTCGATATTTTCTTACACCCTTGGTTACTATGCTGCTAAATGTATGTGAGGTTTTTCTGCAATGTGTATGACAGAGTCAACAGGGGGATTTGTGTGTATCAGATGTAGTGGCCAACTCACCCTGAGGGCATGTATGACCACATCCTGGGCCTCCAGCTCTCCCTCCAGGACGCTGAGGAGAGTCAGCAGCTCTGCTCTGCTTAGAGCCTCCACATTCATCTTCTCATCCTTTGGAGGAGACACAGGAAGTGTTAACGTGAAAATGCAATCAGATGATCTACCTAGTCAATACATAAAAACGCTTCTGGGTGTTATAAATGGATTTGTGTGGAGCGTAGCACTTAGCGGCGGTTTATCTGAGTGCATTTTATCAGTGAGAGGCACAGAGCTGATATAGGATGGGACTCGGGGTCCCATCTGTGGCCTCACTGGATTGTGCTCGGGGTTATAAACAGGAAGTCATTAGCATATCTGCATGTTAAGTTGCTGAGGGACTGAGGACAGTTGTCTGCTCTACTCCGTCCCCACTGTGAAGATTCAGTGTGCTCCAAATACCAACAGTGTTAGGGTGGATGTGATTGTTTGAAACGTCTCATCTCAGCACACACTTTTAAGACATTAGCCGTCCCGCACTCCATCCACTGTATCCTGTGATTCATCAGCTAGGTCCAGTCATAGTCATAGTCCAGACATAACACACTGCTTCACACAGCAGACATCATCCTTTACAATTAAGAGAAAAGCAAAACACAGATGACTTCATCTCGGGTGAAGTCTCTTTCAGGTTATTATCAGTGCCCTATAATGGCGCGGCTGCTCCTCAGGGTGTTAATCATGTGTTTGACAAGGTGGGTGCAAGCTGGGAGGTCAGACAACAGCAGCTGTAATGATCAGCCTGTCTCTTACACCTTACGTCGTTCTCTCTCTCTCACACACCATGACTAAACAAACTGACGTCAAAGAACAAAGCTCAGCGCAGGATGCCTAAAGGGTTTACAGTATTCAGTACTTCCTATATAACCTGTGCCAGATAAAAACCCACATTAAAGTGTGTTATAGTAAAGTGTTGAACTGCCAGAACAACTGCAGTAGAGGGTTATTCCTCTGGTGACGTAGAACACTGTCTATCATGTGGGACCCAAATATATCAATGCGTTCTCATCCCAACTCGTCAACGCTTTATCAGACCACTCAGCGTCACTTTTTCGGTCGCAGTAAACACGTGCTTAATGTTGTGAATTAAACAAAAACACTAGCTCCGGTTCAGGCAACAAAACCACTTAGTTAGGTTTAGGAAAAAAACAACATGGTTGGGCTTAAAACTACTATGTTTGTACGGTGAAAATGACACTGAACATCGGAACAAACAGCTGATTGTAACATGAAAGTGTAACTTAACGGATGGGACACAAACAGTTGTCTCCTGGATGAAAGCTTTGTGTTTGTTGGACCCATCCACCCGCCATGTGTGTCTCTTTCGCTCTTTAAACTACGTCATCACAGTCCCGGCGCACTTTCCCTGAGCGTTTAATATTGACATGGATGGGTTTACATTGTAGTTGATGGAAAGCCTGGTGGGTCTCATACCGACGCTTAAGGGTTCCTTGTGCGTCAGTCTCGAACGCTGAGGGCCGTGACAAAGCGTCAGTATTTGGCGTCCTGGAATGAGAACGGGTTGAATATATAGGTGAAGATGAGGTCTTCTCATTTTCATGCTCATCAAACCATTCAGCCCTCATGCCCAGTATGGAATCTGCATTTGCATTTGTTCTGTTTTTTTCTTGAATTTCTCACCCATGAGTATTAAAAGTTAAAGTCCTCATCTTCACTTTTAAACCAAACCTTTCCTCTTCTCTTGTCTGACAGCAAAAAGATTGAATCCCAAACGTACTGTTTACTTTCTTGCAGCAAGCGTCCAAATTCCTCGGTGCATTCTGTGGCTCACCACACATTCACAGCAAAGCAACAAAGTGGTGTGTGGCACTGGCTACTAACTTGTAGCACACACACACACACACACACACTCTGATAAAAGTCCGTTTGGATAATAGTGTGTGTTTGAGCTGTAAATGTAGGCAAAACTCAAAAATCCGTCACCCGATATCTGGAAATCAGCTTCCATGGAAAATCATTCCAACATTCCAGGGATGCCCACACCATGGGAAGCATCACTCGGGAGTAAACCCCTGAATCTCACTCTGTGGCCCTGCATGCATGGTTTCAAGTGGCAAAACAGCCTCGTCATGAGATGGTATACATTCATGCAAATCAGCAAATGATGATGAAGCCACATCTATACAAATCAATATAGAAGCAGAACAGCTAATTTGACAACTGTGGTGAGTGTCAAAACACAGTTGTGTTAAAGTCATCTTTCTCAGATAGCCAACACTGTCTTGGTTATACTGATCCTGGGCTCAGTAACCAGGAAGGATCTGTAGCTGCTCAGTGTGCTCAAAGCAATAACTGCTGGTTGCTCAGGAACAGCATGAGGATCCACCTGCTGTCCTGGGCCTTTGTCTCACACAAGGGACTTCACTTGTCATTATTTTCCATGTTGGCAACATTCACTTCAATTGCTGAGTGTCACAGACATCACAAAAACACCAAATTACCCATCATATATATATATAGATTGCTTGGAGTGATAATGGTAAAATCAATACTGCATCAATATGACTGAAGTACTACACCCATTTAGCCTGAAAATGAACTCAACATAACACCCCTGGTTCTGTTACTCATCTATTATCTATCTAAATATTGTTTTAGCGTTATTATTTTGCACAAAGTCCTGCCTAGTTTGTGGCTGTAAAGTTTCACTAACCAGAAATAGCAAAAGCCTCACACAGAACGAGCAGGTTGGGTCAGAAACCTGTCTGTCTATGGACTTTTTGCTTCCTCACTAAAAAACCTGACCAAATTGGAGGCTCAATTTCTGGAAAACCATGTAGCAAATATTCCCACAACCTTCCGTGTTCAAACATACCTTCATGCGCTCTGTTTCGGCCCAATTAATTGTTCTCCAAATCCCAGAAAAGGAGGCTCCACACACAACAGCATGAAATCAGAGCAGTCCTCTCTGTCACACACACAGGCGCTCTGAGGCGAGTGCGAACAACAGACAGTTCTGTGACGACGCCGCCAGCCAATCAAAGGGGCGTAGTGTAAACAATTGACCAATGGCTGACGAGCTTTTCGCTAGGGGGCGGGGCTTAGGGCGTTCCCTGGTTTGTGAGGATAAACCTCTTTGTTTCGGACGTCCAGTGTTCATTTCTACACCCATTCCTGTGTCCACTCCCAGCGTGGATTAATTCAAGTGTTTTGCAGATTAGGCCCTAATGATGGCACACTATAGTTGCCCTGTTTTACTTGTTATGATAGTAGTATGTAAATTTGAAGTGCATGAAAATGTGGATTTTTGTGATCTAGAAGCCACAATAAAATATACATTTGATTAAAATATTATTGCAATTTTATCATACTGCACAGATAATCTGTAATTTTACTACTATAATTCATAAAAGGAGGTTATTTCTCAAAATGTCACTAAAAAATTGACGCTTCGTGTGTTGGAGAGGGCTTGCCTCTTGTCTCACTGTGTTTCAACGCCCCCTAATGGCCAAATGACAGTATCAAGACCTAATGTGCCATATTTCTATAGATAGTGCATGTCACAGCCTAAGAGACAACCACAAAAACACTTAATAGATGTAACTCACACTCTGCCTTTTATTTACTCCTCTACTTTTTTTTTTTTTTTTACATTTATCCTTTGATATTGCAATATATTGTTATCAATTGTTTTTTATTTGTTTGTTTGTTTTATTGACACAACAAACATTGATTACTTCTTTATTGTTTTCTTCCATTTACATGCATGTTCTTTTTAAATATATATATATATATTGTAATTTGCTTAATGAATGTATATATATATATATGTTTTTGTTTTTATTTTGTTCTTTTTTAAATTTGTATTTATTATTGAATTAATGCTTTGGCAATATTGTTCACCTGACAGTCAGGCCAATAAAGTAAATTGAATTTGAATTGAGTTGATAGATAGATAGATGACATACTATATATTAGAAAAATGTGCAAGTTACAGTTTTGTTTTGAAATAAAATGAAATGAGGTAGTAAACCTATGTGCAAATTCCACATGTGCAAGCTTATTACAGGACTAAAACAGAGTGGAGTCTGGTTGAGACAGCAACTATAGAGCTGAGAGTTCTCTGTAAAACAGAGGCGAGGTCAAACAAACATGTCTTACAACATTTCAGATTACAGGGTTTTTGTAATTTGAGGCCCACTTCTGACTGTTAAAACATTTTCCGAGGACCACCTCACCAAATAAATGACAAGCTGGGATATAAATATGTGTTATGTCACTGTCAGGTCTAATGACCCGCATAATTATTCAGCTTACCCTAACCCATCACTGCCTGCCATTATGAAAGAAATTCAGGGTTATATTTCCTGACCACACACTTTTGAGCTTTTACTGGTGCAGGGTTGTCTCCAACATCACTTTTTCATTTCAGAAACCACTCCATTTGTGTCACTGCATCCGAGACATATATCTCTGCAAAGGGGAGACTCGTGGGTTTTTCCTCGCCAAAATTTAGCATAAATTTGGAGCGTTATTTAACCTCCTTCATGACCAGCTGGTATGACATGGTTGGTACCAATGGATTAAACAGTATGATACCAGTATCTTCACCTAGCTTTAAAACTGAGCCCGCTATGACCTCTGAAAGACAGAATAGTGGTTGTCAGATTTTGAAAGGTTAATCTAACCATTAGCAGTACCTCCGTGGCCCACTAGGTCGCGCTCTGTGGCCCATCAGTGGGCCCCGGCCCAGCGGTTGAGAATAGCTGGTTTAGTGTAGAGTCTACTAGAATTATTAACTCATACGGTTTTGCAGCTCGAGGATCAATCAAATCAGTCTAATTTAGTGGAAAATACTGTCCCTATGCTTTACTGATGTAGGATTTATATGGTGCACTCATAAATTAAGGTACAGTGGAGGTTTTATGTGCCAGTAATTACTAATTATTGATTAGTTAAAAACCTGCCACAATGGAGATCATGATTTAAAATAGGGAAGCAGGTAGTTCTGGTTTTGTCACACAATATGGGAGTGTGATGTCATGGTGGGATCCATCCAGCCCCTTGAACGCTACACATTTAATCAAAATTTTAGCGAAATTGCAATAAAGCTTACTTCAGTTTTCAAATTGCAGGATGAGGAGGAAATTGCAATATTTGTTAAAGAAAAATGTGTGTCAAAATACCATTTTAAATTATGTATTGTGGTGCTGCAGAGATGTCCTGGCCTACACATCATATTCTACAGACTGAAGAAATCATCTTTGTTTGGTACAGATCCCTGCAAAAAATTATTTTCAATGAAAATAAGAGTAATGATGTAAAACTTATAATTACCTCTAATATCGCAAATCATATCGCAATTGCAAAATCAGTCAAAAATAATTGCAATTGGATATTTTTTTTAAATCAGGCCTACCTTGAAGCAATGTCCTGACATTTAAAACTAGGCCAGTTATTCAGTGAAATAGAGCGTTGGCATTGGATAGTCTTTGTTCTTTACATATCCTTCTTTTGTTTCTTTGCAGCCCGTTTTAGACCCAGGCTTTATTGAAAAGCAAGTCAGAAACCTGATAGACGAGATGTTTTTGATAAAAGGATCTGCTCCAAAAGATTTCCACAATAGTGTTCAAGCCTGCATGTCATTCTCACCTCTGTACACACCAGACTGTTGGTAACTCTGCTTCCACACGTGAGGCTCTGATGAAGACATAGTTTAAAGTTCAGCCTCCTATAGATATTAATATGACCTCTTATACTATTTTGAAGGATAAAATACTGCAAGTCAACCACCACTTATTGCTAAGAGGTTTAATGTGAAATGTGCCACTACGTAACTTTTCAGTCACATGTTATCATGTCTCATCATGTGAGCTTGTGTCTGTATTTCACTGGTTATGTATTTTTCCAGTACAGCTGTTGTGACACATGTTGCACAAACGGCAATGCTCTTTAACCCTTTTGGTGAAAGAAGTATCAAGGTTCTTCAATTAAGTAAAATTAGCAATCAAAATATTACACGGGTAAAAGTATTATTCTGTAAATGTAATTAAAGCATCAAAAGTAAAAGTACTCACGTGCAGAAGTTGCCCCTGTGAGTAATTATTAATTATATGATTGAATTATTATTACCAATGCATTATATTTTCATTAATGAAGCATTAATGGGTAACTTAGTAGAATTGTAGCTGTTAAGGTGGGTCTAACTTTAGCTACTTTATATACTGTTGGGTCATTTACACTGTAACATTGCATCATACATTATAAATGGATCCTTTGTATGAACTTTAGCTGTCAAGCAATCGTAGCGGAGTAAAAAGTAGCTATAATATTTACTTCTGCAGTGGTGGAAGAAGTACTCAGATCATTTACTTAAGTAAATGTACTAATATCACTGTGAAAATACTCCACTAAAAGTAAAAGTCCTGCATTCAAAACCTTACTTAAGTAGAAGTATGTAAGTATTATCAGCTAAATGTACATAAAGTATGAAAAGTAAAACTACTCATTCTGCAGTAAGATGGTCTCTGTCAGTGTTTTATTATTATATATAAGGTTTCTGGATTAATATTACTGCCGCATTAATGTGTGTGTTGCATTTTACTACTCTAGATGTTTAACGTTGTACTAATTTTAGGTAGTTACTTTTCATAACCGCCATTACATTTTCAAACTTAGGACAACTAGTTTGCCTAAAATTACAGATTACTACATCAGATACATCTTAAGGATTGTCAACACCTGCTTCAAAAAGGTGACAAAGGAGCGAGACCACACTGACCAAACTAAATGTGAGAATTTGTATTAGATAAATGAAAAATTAGATTGCAAGAATATCAGTAATGTGTGTAATGCTATGAGTGAAATATGGTGTATGAGAGTGTGTCCATGCAAAATAAATCAAATGTCAGTTGAAAGGCCCGGAGAAGTGAATGAGGTCACTATCTGTCGGCCTGTTCGTGTTGTTTCCTGAGCCCGGCCCACTCAGGTGCTCTTTGTGATACGCTCTCAGCTCCTCCTTCTCTAACTTATGTAATGAGGAGCAAAGAGCACAGCCAACCAGAAAACAATGACAACATTGAAACGAGCTAAGCTGAATAACTGAGCATATTTAAATTCTCCACACCGTCTTTGCAATATAGTTTATTTTATTTGTGATCCATACATTTCAACAGTTATATAGAATTTGATTCTGTTATAAAAGGACTTCAAGGAAAAGTAAAATCAAGAACAGTAATAGTGATTACATTGATTGGTATTCTTTTATATTCAAGATATCAAAGAGATTACAAAAATATATTAAGTCAGTTAAAATACATAGAGAAAAGACTAAACTGTATCAGTAAATTACAATGACAAAAAACATAGTCAGTAGTGGTTTGTTTAGTAGACTCGAGCTTTAGGAGACAAATTGTTGGCTGGGCTTTACAGTTTTCCTTATTTCCTTATTAGTAGTTGTGTAATGTATGTAGTAAAATGTGTTATCTTATTGAAAGTATGAAAGTCTTGCAAGATGTTCTGTCATTTTAAATTGTGTCCTATTCCAACGTATCCTCATACAACGGTATGACATCTTACAAAAAGTTATTCTTCATTTTTTGAGCGTTCTCCTACGAATGTCCAGCAAAACGTGTCAATTTCCCTTCATTACAAGCATACAGTCTTTTCAAAATAAACTTCCGTCTTCACTAAACTACTTGGTTAGGTTTAGGAAAAGATCGTGGTTTGGGTTAAAATAACTAAGGAAGTGGCGTTATTTAAGTACGTAAATTACGTGATAAATAAGTCAACATTTGAGTAAAATAACTAAAGAAGTGACTTAACTTAAGTACGTAAGTTACATGACAAATAAGTCAACATTTATGTTAAAATAACAACAGAAGTGGCGTTACTTAAATACGGAAGTTACATGACAAATAAATGAACATTGACTTCTGGTTTCACACGGGGTACAAACACCTGTCTCTTGGATGAAAGTCCGGTGTTTTTGGACCCATGCATCCACCCCAAACATTCCCTACGCGGCGTTTGTCGCTCTTTAAACTTCCTGGTTCACTTGGATTACATACAAAGTGATTTTGTGCGATATTTTGGGATTACAGTGCATTACTTTTCATAGGTATAGCTACTAACGGTGTATGAGAACAGCCTGACTAATCAGAATTAGCTTGAGGGACGATCGGCAGCGGTTGCTCTGGGCTCCAGCTTCAGTTTGATGGGATTCTTGGGGGTGGTAAATCCATCATTTCCCAGCTCCATTGGAATCTAGGAAAACAAGAAATGTGTCACAAATGAAGCCCAACCGAAGCTCAAATCCAGTCATACATAAAAACTTGTCACTATTTAAAGACCACAAATACTGCAAGTCTTCTCACGTCTGTCTCCTTGCACGTGACAAAGCTGAAGTCCTGAAGGATCTCCACCATGACCAGCTTCATCATCAAGACAGCAAACCGCATGCCGATACAGTTCCTTGGCCCTGCTCCAAACGGTAGGAAGGCGTAGGGATCGATGTTGTCTTTGTTCTCTTTGCTGAACCTAAAAAAAACATGAACAAATATCTTTTGATTAGCCAAATAGCTAAGTTTGGGGTAAAGTGTGACCGTAGCCTGCCATTAATCCAGTACCTTTCAGGTTTGAAGGCCTCAGGCTCAGGCCACAAAGCAGGGGCGCGATGGAGAGTGTAAACTGGCACCATGACGACAGTTCCTTTAGGGATGGTCACACCGTCAATGTCCACTGAAGACTTTGCTATTCTCTCTAATCGGTTAGCAATCGGGTACAGCCTCATGGACTCATTCAGCACCATGTCCAGGTATTCCATCTGCATCAGGGCTTCATAGGTTGGCCGACCCTGGAGAATAAAGTAGTTATTAGCTGCTTGCACAGAATCAGTTGCTGATAAAAACTAAAAATGTAAGTAAAAAAATACTCAAGTAACCTTTTCTGGGAAGGTTTCATCAATCTCCTCTTGCAGGATCTTTTGGCTGTGAGGGTTGGTTGCCAGGCAGTAGGCTACAAATCCCAGTGTGCTGCTACTGGTTTCATAGCCAGCAAAGATGAATATCATGGCCTGACTCAGGATCTCATTATCAGTCAGCCCTGTAACACAAACACATGAGGATTTAAACTATTATCACTGTTAAGATAATAGTCAAAGCAATAGCCCCTGACTTTGCGGTCTAGAAAGGCTCATAATGCATTCAATTCAGTCAACATGAACCTTTCTAATGTCTGACTGGACGATCATTGTCACTGGTCTTTCACTCTGATTTTAAAACTAGAAGAAGATGGTGACTGTACTGGAAACAATGTCAAAGCTCTGAATAAATATGAAGCTTTTTAACAGTATGTAGCATTTCGGGAAATCTTTTAGCAGAAATGGAATATAATATTCATAACTATGTTTTCATTAGTGTATAATCACCTGAAACTAAGAATTGTTGTGTTTTTGTTAGCTTAGAATGAGCCCTTCATATCTACATAGGGAGCGAGTCCTCTTTATGGATTCCGCCATGTTGCTCCGCCATGTTTCTACAGTAGCCCAGAACGGACAAACCAACCACTGGCTCTAGAGAGAGCCTTTCATATTTTTACGTTATCTGACGGTCACCGTAGTTTGCCGACACGCTTGTGAAACTGCGGTAAAGTGAGCAGTAGAGAGCCGCCGTCTGACTGCCGTTGCTCCTAAAGTAGTGTTATTAGCCCGTTCTCATTCCCAGGGCATCAAATACCGAGGCTTTGTCACGGCTGTCAGCGTGTGATACCGCCACAGAAGGCACCCTTTAGCGTCAGTATGAGACGCACCGCGGTTTCCATTAACTACAATGTAAACACATCCGTGGCAACAGTAAACGCTCTGAGAAAGTGCTCCGGGAGTGTCGGGACGCAGTTTAAAGAATGAAAAGACACACAGGGTGGGCTCATTCTTTAAACTGCATTTCGTCAATGGCATTACCAGGGTTTTGCACTCGGCAGCTCACGTTAACCACAGTCTTGGAAAGGGAGGAGTGAGCGGAGGGGTACTCAGTTGGTTGCAATCTGCAACCACACCACTAGATGTCGCCAAATCCCACACACTGTACTTTTAAAACTATTTTATCTAGGTAAAAATCATAACTCCTCATAGTTTTGCTAATTGGCCCATTTAATCTCATGCTTTGTTTGACTTAACTGCTGTTGACCAACAAAGATACCCTCCTGCTTCCTTGCACACGCCGATTTTTACTTGTCAGTGATGCACAGTAAGCAAAATATCACGTACAACACACGTTGTGAAAACGTGAAAATCATGAACTCTAATCCCTCCATCTGGTTTCTTTCTCTACCTTTGTAGGAGTTCTTATCCTCTTTGTTGTCATTTGACGTCTGAGCGTCCACCATCAACTGCATGAAGTCCACTCGGCTCTACAAGACAAAAACAAGTGGATCCTATTTTGACTTTCCAGTCAAGGGAAAAGTTATGAACACGAAATATGAAAAAAATGTCCATCAGCCAACATCAATCCATTGTAGCTATACACTGTATCCACATTACCTTGTGCTCATTCTTATGCCGGTCTGATTTGATCGTCTTTAGAAAGTTGTAGAAGAACGTCAACACTTCAGCAGGGAAGAATGACACATCCATCTTCTCAAAAAGTGGCGACAAGAATGGAAACAGAACTGGAATGAAGAAAAGATATAGTTGATTCAGGCCTCAAAGGGGACAAGACAGACTTTAGATTGTACAGCATAATGTTTGACGTACCCACAAGCACAAGCAGGGGATTCAGGAAGTTGAACTTGACCATTCTCTTAATGTTTGCTACAAAAGGATCAGAGGGATGGTTGATGGAATCAATGTCCACGCTGAAGGCACTGCTGGTCACGACATCCATACTGTAAGGTCCAAACACTCTGCAAAAAAGGCAAACATGTAATGTAGGAACAAAAAAAAAAAAAACATCCAAATCTTTGTGTTCAAAAATGTTGTTTCCTATTTCTTGAACAGCACAAAGAGTCTGTGTCCAAATCTCATCACAAACAAAAACATGACTTACTCTTTAACTTCTATGACTTCATCTGCCTCTACTTTCTTGTGAAGGCTCTTAATCAGATTACTTGAGTGCTGCAACATTATCGTGTACATCTGCACAAAAAGTAAATAACAAAAACATTAAAGTATTCAATATTTCCATACTGGAATCATGGACCAACTGGTTTCAGTGCAAAAAAAAAAACTAGGACTCTCAAAGTTGACGCGATAATAAGCTGTTGTTGCCTGTTGGGCTGCAGTTTGCCATGTTATGATTTGAGCATATTTTTTATGCTAAATGCAGTACCTGTGAGGGTTTCTGGACAATATTTGTCATTGTTTTGTGTTGTTCATTGATTCTCAATAATAAATATATACATACATTTGCATAAAGCAGCATATTTGTCCTCTCCCATGTTGATAAGAGTATTAAATACTTGACAAATCTCCCTTTAAGGTACATTTTTAACAGATACAAAATGATTTTTAACCTCTTTCAGGCGTCCGCTGGTGAATGACGGAGAGAGTACACTGCGAATCCTCTTCCATTCCTCATCTTCTACTACTGATACAGCGTCACGTAATGGTCCGTTCAGGCCCAGATCCTAAACACACACACACACACACACACAAACACACAAACACAGGGAATACCGTCTTTGCATTGTATTCTTTGATTATTATAGTATTCACTTGTTTTTTTACTTACCCGTCTGTTGGTGAAGACAGAATAACACTCCTTAACCAAGATGGTTTTGATCATAGCTGTGTCCATTATGCCCAGTATAGGCTGCCTGCCATCGTAAGACCTAATAATGCAACAGCAGATATTGTGGCGAGTCAGTTACAGCCTGGAGCATAGCAAGAGAAATGTATATATTCTTGCACACACACTCACCCCCACATATTTCCATATTTCTGATAGCATTCTGTGTCAAAATTGTGGATGCCCTATAAGGAATAAAAGGAGTTACAAAGCTATCAAAGTGTCACCTTAGATCACTGCACTAATTTGGCAAATGCGTCTCACCTTTCTGTACTCCAAAAATGTCCCAATAAAGGGCATAGGTTTGGGTCCAGGGATGCCTAATTTCTTGAAAAAGCCATATGGAGCGTATCCATATCTGAGGATTAAAAGCAGGGTTAGAAAACAGAGACCAAAATCCATCTGTTATTACAAAAGTCTATTTATCTAACCTTCTTTGGTGAAATCCCTTCAGACTTTATTTCTGTCATGCTTTGTCTTTGAATAGATCTTTTATATTGCCTACTGTTTTCATCATAAGTGAAAGGAAAGTTTAAATAAACAGATTTTTGATAAAGAATGTGGACTAGTAGTGCAATTATTGCATGGTTGTTATACAAAGACGAGGATTGCATCTGTTGTACTGTAATAATAAACCCACTGGGACATTATCCAGTGAGCCTATTATTCAATTTTACTGTATCAACTTTATTCAAATTTGTGTTTTTATTAATTTGAATCAAGTTTTTTGGCTTGTGTTCTTCATTTTATTGCCTCAACAGTAATGAGTAATAGTAAACAGTAGAGTCTAAACAGTCAATCCCATCAGAAAACAATAAAATGATACAACTGCCTGGTTGTAAATCGGCCTTTTTATGACATATTTTACAGCCCTTATGCCATTTTACCTCAATGAATATCCACTTTATCTGTTATGAGTCATGTTGTGCCTCATATTCCCTCAAATGGTCACAGAAGTGCGCCTAATGTCAGTCGGATATCGCTTGAATGCACTGCAGCTTTTTAGTAGCTTTGCATGGAGAGCGGGTGTCCTTTCTCCAGTAATCATAAGTTGGTACACCAAAAACATTGATCCCCTGTAGGCTTGAGAGGTGGCTGTTAAAAGTAAGCATCCTTTACGTAGAAAAGCAGCTGGCAACGGCTATAAAACCTTCTCAAACCACAAAACGGTCTCGCTACATAATCACCGCTGTTGTGTTTGATGGGGCATACTGGCCACAGCATAAAGAGCAGCTTTGAAAAGTTTTTGTGGGTAATATCATACTTTTTTTTTTGTACCAAAAGAATCTGGTCAACTTTAGCATATAAGAAGTGGAAGTAGTCATTGTGACGACACCCATCGGTTTGTGGACTACAGTTTTGAAGCTTCGAATTCTGCAGTTTGGCCGTCGCCATCTTGGTTTTTTGCAACCAGAGGTGACACAAGAAGGTGGAGCTACTGTAAGTATAACGGAACGCTGAATAAAATGTTTTTAGGCAAATGTCATAGCAGGAAAAGCACAGGTGTAATTAATTTAGTTAACGATAGCTTGGTTCCACTGAGGTGTCCCAATAGTCCAGGACTTCTGAAACGAAATGCAGCCACCGTTAATGATATTAATTACACCAGTGTTTTTCCCACCGTGGCACATCCAAGTGAAAAGGGTCTATTTACATTGAACGCAATGCATTTATAGTGTTGTTCTGTGCTTGACTCACACAAGTGGGTTTAATTATTTTGGCTGATTTGGCTTCTACTAAGTGGGTCAAGTGGGTCTAAGATTAAGTGGGAGAAATTACAGCATTATAATCTTTTTATTACAGCTTTATAATCCTTGTTAGTACAAAGAGTCTGGTGCTATCACGTAATTGCCATCATAACAGATAAGTAAAAGCACCTGCGTGGGTGTGCACGGACTTTACATTCAGATTACCAAAAACAACTTTTAACAACACACCTTTGAAGCTTATGAAGGGTGTGAAAGAAAACAATTTGCGGTAGAGTTTCACTTTAAAATAGACTAAACTAGTAAGTAGCCAATATTTTCATTACAGCCTTAAATAAATTATAAAATAAATACCCATTTATTTTATATTCCTAGTAGCTACATACAGTATACATGTATTTGGTAAAGGACTAGCTGGTCTATCCAAAGCCCCTTGCTACACCCACACAAGTGTTTTCTTGTATTTTGACCTCTTCTCAGGACAATGTGGGATTGTGAAGACTGACTGACATCTCCCTTTCTTTCCTGTCTATTTTGCCGCACCTGTTAGGGTGGAACAACATACTTTTGCCATTAAACCTTTTCACAGCAGCAATTTTTACTTGTCATAGCAGGATAAACACAGGTGTAACTAAAATGAATTATGACTAATACCATGATTAATGTTATTAACTACACCTGCGTGTTACCGGTTTAACCTGCAATATCATGTATGAATGGGTGCTGTGAAAAGGGCCTATTGGTACACAGAGTTTGGTCACCTCAGTAACTCTATTTCTAGTGATAGTCTAGTGTGATACCTAGTAGCCTACTATAACATTAATTACACTATTTAAGGTAAATCAACTCTAAACTGGATTGATATTATATTCTGTATATATTATGTAGATCTTATTGTTAGACTTATCTAAAAAAGCTGCAACTGTACCTTTAGTCCAGTAAAACCCTCATGTGTGTTGTCATAATAACCTGATAATATCCTAATAGATATCACCAAGAAACTTTTGCATTACAAGTTTTCTTCGATTTTATGTTTAAATATGCAAATGAGGCATTATCTTATCAAATATATACACCAATTTTCATACATTTCCAGAACAAAAATCTGAACATTGCATAAAGCTAGGTTCAAAATGTTTGTTTCATTCTGTTGACATATTAGAGTCAAAGGTGTTTACAGAGGGAATCTACATAGATCAGAAAATACTGTCAACAGAAATAAAAAATATTTTTTCTGCCATTGTTATAGGAATGAAATGTTCTATAAATCAGGCTATGAATGATACATGAACAAACCCCTCTGTAAAAACCTTCAGATTATAGATAGGAATGAAACTGGAAAGCTCATTTTGAGAAAAAAAAAAAACCCCTTTAAGGTGTAGTAGTACTAGTAGTAGTAGTAATAGTAATAAGCTAGGAGTAGTAGTCATTTATTTTGGCCTTTATTATCACTTTTCCGTAAGGAATGCACATAATAAAGAATAAGCATTAAATCAAATAGGAAAAAAAAACAAAACAAAGTTTTGACCCCAAAGGTGTAGGCTGAAGTTTAAGCTTATTATACCCTTTTTACTTATTATTCTAGTAGCAACTAACATTCAATTAAATTCCATACATTTTTAAGACACTACAGGTGCAAAAGGTAAAACATTTTAACTAATAGATTATCACCATGAAACTTCCCCACTTGATAACTTATATTAAGGCAATATTCTTTTTATATTATATTATTAAGTTTTCTGAAATGTTATGTTATATATGTTATGTTATAGCTTCATGGTGGTCTCCCTGTGTGGACGAGTGGACAGTTTCATTAGTTTGTTTAGGAAGAAACAGGAAGTGGCTACATGACATTAGCTCCAGTTTCTACTGCGTAACAACTCAACCTGACTGCGATTTCACTTCCACAATAAAACAAAACAAAGTGTTTATGTGTTTGGCATCGTTTGCAAAGTTTCCGTTTTAAAAAGCCAGAGATAAACAACACCACATAAGGCTACTTACACTGCGATCAGAGTGATGAAAAACACGATTAAAGTCCAGGTCTCGATGGAAAGGTCCGGGAGAAAGCCCATCTCTGCTCAGCTGCTCACACACTTCCGTGGACTGACTGACTGGACACGGTCACTTCTCACTGTTAATAAGACAGTTAAGGGTTAAATTAAGCTGCTGCTACCGGAGGCGGTTCTATCCCACAGAGGCGGAAAACATGCTTGTTATGTAACATGATATATCTCGATCATCAGGGACCATTCACCTACTGAGCTACGTAACCTGTAAACACTCTGCAGCAGTGTTTCTAAAGGATTTAAAGGTCCCATATTATGAAAAAATATTATTTTAATATAATATTATAAAGCAGATTTAAGTGCTACATAAATACTGGTAAACTATCAAAACGATCAATATACGGAGAAATACATACAGCCCCGTATTCAGAAATTGTGCGTTTGAAACAATCAGTTAGGATTTCTGTCCATTTGTGATGTCACAAACATACAATATTTAGACCATTACACGGTTCTAAGCGTGAACATTCTAAATGTGTCCCAGTTCATTTCCTGGTTGCAGTGTATGTGAATGACATCAGCTGACAGGAAGTAAACATGGATCCAAACCGTTTCCTAGCAACGCAATTCCGACAAGTATGAACCTGAAAATGAGCACGACATGGGACCTTTAAATAGTCCCGACAGAATAGTATCCTTGTGATGATACGCTTGCTTCATTTTCATCAGGAGGTGAAAAATGAATAGTATTTATAATTATTTTAGGAGCTAATGCATAATTAATCATGCTAAAATTCTAAAAGCATGCCCAATTAGACTTACAGTAAGTAAAAGATCTTTTTCACCAGTTAAGACCAGAGGAACAAGGGATTGTGTCGAGCCACAGTGGGATAAACTGCACAATCAGTTGCCACAATCAGAGTGTTTCACATTCTGGTATAAGATCATGTAGAAACCCTTCATGTGTCCACCTCCAACTCTGACTGAATAATAATTATTTTATTCTCAGGTCAGGTCAAATGGTAGTACAGCCTATTGACGTACAGCAGCACTGTACTGCGAGAAGAGCAGTGGAAATAAACGATGATGAAAGACAGAGCAAGTTATCAAGTATCCTCTCCAGAGATTCCTGTCTGAATGACATGAAATATATAGCTTACTGCAGGTCTTTTTCACTCTTTTTCATTTTGACTTGTCATAGCACAGGTGGAACTAATAAGATGGCTCAGATTTCAAGTGTCCCAGTAAGCCATGACAGTGTGACAGTAAGCCAGCATGCACACTACCAGGACGCTGAAACTGTAGCAGTTAAATGGAGTTCAATCATTATTATACACCTGTGCTTTTCTGATTGTGTCAAAATGTCTTCCGTGACAAAGACTTTTGAAACACCAACAAATCCAAAACCTAAACAAACTTAAACTATCTTAAAGGCGCTAAATGCAAAAGTGGGATCATTTCTATTGCCTCTGCACGGCTCTCAACATGGCAACAGCTGAGCCGGCCAAGCCTCCAGGAAGAGCGGCAGGCAGGCTTTGAAGCAAATTTTTGTAGTGGCCAAACCGTGGTACTACTACTTCCGTGTCCGTCACATGATGCCATTGGGCCCAAAAATACTTTTTCCCATAGACTTACATTGGTAAATGTATTTTTTTTGGGCGTAAATTTCCCAATACTACCCAGTAATAAAAACACCCAGTACGAACACTTGAATAGCCCTTATTTAAATCATTAGATCCTAAAAGTTGTAAAATGCACTAATAGCCGAATCCAGAATTATTTCCACTCCTTCCTTCCCGAGCCATTTTGGCTTCACGCGCCACTGAGCAACTCACATAGGAATGAACGGGAGCCCGCCTCCAACGCTGTATCCAGTTCTCTTTATACATCCATGGAGCCGTCGTCTCATAGGTAACAGTACCAACAGCGCTAACAGTGAAAATAACGGCAACACTGCTGATGAAGCTAACAGTGTTAACCTGATGGGGAACTGGAGGGTGGGTGCTACGCTTCCGTGAGCGCGCCGCCAGTCGGTCGGGAAGACAAACATGCACCAAAAGCATGCGAGGCTGACCTGGCTATGTCAACAAAGCGAGGAGAAGCTCTGATTACAACACACAGAGGGAGAGCGACTTCATTCTCTGCTCAGGTAGACATTACTCCTCTATATCTCGTATAGAGCACCTTTAAAACCCATCACAAGTTACAGAGGCCAGACATTAATCATGTATCAAGTAACTCATCCTATGCTTTATGGAAGCAGGCCTTACTGAGCTTAAGGGTCCCCTTAGGAAAATTCCAAAACTGGTGACAAATAAATATATAGAGCATAAATTAATAATATTGCTTTTATCTGGATTTTCACCTTTTACCCAACCTGCCAAGCCCTGTAAGCATTGTCTTCCACAGGGCACAGATGTACCTGTGTTTCACAGTCCTGCTAATCAGAGCAAAAGTCAGAGGATAATAACTGCTGAGTCACCTTTAGTCATCTACTGTACGTCATTTTATGCCTACACCGTGATGACTACGTAGGCAAAGGTTGTAGGGAAAATTCATTAGTTGAGTTTCTTAATTTTGTATTTCTGTAACAGCTCTATTTAAATCAAACTAGGACACGAACTGCTATGTAAAGACGGGAGAGAACCACTGACAAAGTTACTTCCCACTGACTGTTTGCAAATAGACTAAAGTGGGCCTAACAGGAACATTATATACACACTCTGGACATGTTACAAACTTGTCTACAGTCTTCACATGGATGTTACTTACTTAGTCCTTGCTGCGCCTGGTGGCACATTGAGCAAGGAATAAGGATCTCCACTCATCTCTGTTTGCTTTCTTCTCAATGTTGTTCCAGCTGTATCCTCTCGTCTTCATTTCTCCTTCGATGGCTCGCCTCCAGGTTGTTTTGAGCCTGCCTCTTTTTGCGTTTTCCCTCTGGTGTCCAACGCAATACCACTTTTGTCATGTCATCAGATGGTTTCCTTAATACATGTCCGAGCCATCTCCATTTTCTGAATATTGTTTCCATGTCCAATCACCCTGTTGTTTTGTGTAGTTCATGGTTTGTAATCTTCCTATAGGCCAGAATATCCTCATGATCTTTCTGAGGTGGATATTGTGAAAGCTGGAAAGCTTGCCTATGTCTCTTTCAGTCATTCTCCAGCACTCAGCACCATATAGAAGGACAGATAGTACACAGCTGTTGTATAACTTTATCTTGGTGTTTGTAGTTATATGTGTCAACTTCCAGATGTTTCCAAGTCTTAGAAATGCTGTCCTTGCTTTTCCTAATCTGGCCATAATGTCTTGGTCAGCTCCACCATCTGATGTTACCCGGCTTGCGAGGTATGTGAAAGATGACGTACGTGTCAGTTGTTGTCTATTTAGCTCTATGATAGGTTGTTCTTTTATGTTGAAGGGCATGACTTCTTGATCTTAATCTTAAATGCCAGCATGATTGCATTCTTCTGTAGTCTAGATTGTTATGTCTTGCATGTGACTTGGTTTATGTGATAGGAGAGCGAGGTCGTCAGCATATAGTCTAAGTCCTCTAAATTGGAAAAGAGGGTCCATCTGATGCCAGTGTTTGAGTTGTTTGGGGTTGTTCGCATTACCCAGTCCACAACTACAATGAACAACAGCGACGACATCACACACCATTGTCTCACTCCTGATTTAACAAGGAAGCTGGTGTCATTTGTGCATCCTACCATGCATCTGAAGTCAGTGTAGAACACTTTCACAAGTGATACTATCTTAGCTGGTATTCCATAATGTCTGAGAATTTTCCAAAGACTGTCCCTGTGGAGGCTATCAAATGCCTTTCTCAAAATCAATGAAGTTGATGATGAGTTGTCTCTGCCACTCTGTACATTGCTCGATGATATTTCTTAATACAAAAATATGGTCATTGCAGCTTTTCCCTTTCCTAAATCCTGCCTGTTCTTTCCTTAGTATGTTGTCCACTGCTGTTTTCATTCTGTTCATCAATATTTTGCAGAATATTTTGCTTGCGATGGAAGTTAATGTAATTCCCCTCCAGTTGTTACAATCTGTTAGGTCTCCTTTCTTGGGCAGCTTGATGATGGTTCCTTCTTGCCAAGTATTTGGGATGGTCTCATTTTGCCATATCTTCTCCAACAATGGATGTAGAATGTTAACTGCAAATTATATGATCAATTTGGTTCTTGTCTCTTCCTTCTTCACATGGATGTACAATATAGAAATGTTGAAAATGTTGACTCTGATGTTAATAGAGACTAAAATGAGCTCCTCTTTAAGAGGTGACTTCCATCGGAGTAAAGGAAAAATAATGTGCAATAAGTCTGGGCAATATAGCTGAAAATATCTATAATAATATTTGATATATATCTCATGATATGTTATATATCCATGCACTTTTTCTGCAATACTTTTTTTTATTCTTGTAAATTCGGCTAACCAGCTTTTGCACAGTTCAGTTTAGATACTTCAAGATATATTTTGTAAAGTTTTAGACAAAACTAAAGTCAAAAAGCAGAATTACACATTAGCATGTTCTGGGTAAATGACTGAATTTCACTTACTACTGTACTAGTACTGCAGAGTTGTTGACATTCATAAATTCTCTCAAGTCATATATAATATAAATATTTACCCCAGTGGCGTCACTTAGATATGCGAATGACAGCAAGAGCAGCTGAACAAAGTTTTATCTGATGATCTGTACCAAAGTAAAAACATCAGTAACAGCAGAGAAAAGTGTCTTCTCCGTCGGGTTCGGCACATTGACACAGACTTCAGGTGAAAGGAGCATACATAGTATACAGTACGTACCTGCGACAGCATAGAAAAGCAGGTTGGTTGTACAAATTGTTCATGCATAAATGCATAAAATCTGCTCTCACATCATTCTTCGCTACAAAAATAACCAACCTTTTACCAGACATACTGTGGTTCCAGTGGTTCCCAACCATTTTCCTTAAGGGACCCCAGTTCTATCACTGAGTAAACTCCTGACTAAATGACATATTTTATGGATATTTCATATTATATTCAATGCATAACAATAACAGTACAGAACAACTGATAAGCTGTGCAATTAACCCAAATAGTGAATACAATAACTGCCGTAAGTTTGTGTAAAACAAGCGATTTGGATGAATTTTGAGCAGATTATTTCCTGTGAATACAATTTTTAACAATCACTCATACTTAATAGGCTTTTTTTTTTTTTTTTTTACAAATTCAGTGTTTTCTTCTCTCTGACGCTTGGCCATTGTTCTACCAGCTCTTTGTTTGTTTTAACTGCATATTTTTTTAATGCAGGATGAGGCTGTTTAGCAGAGAGGGAGGGCTCTGTGAACTATAACTTGTGTTCAGGTCTTCACCATACCCTTATTCTGTTTATATCTTAAATAATTGTATCTTAAAAATAACAATTTAATTTAGGCTTCTTCACAGAAATGAATAAAAATACTGACATATAGGCTAACCGTATATATTTTTTAAAAAGTTGTCTTACACCCCTTAAAATCAAGAAGGCCTCTTGACCCTCCCATGAAGGTTTGGCGACCCCTAGTGGGGGTTGGGACCTCCAGGTTGGGAACCAGTGCTCTAAAACAGGTTCAACAAGTACATACTACCTACTAGAATTTGTCATGTAAACATTCTAACATCTGTCTATGTCCCCTAAGTCTACCTGTCAACAGCACTCCATCTCCCTTGCCTCTTACTTAGGATACATTTTTGTTTCCTTCATTACAAAATAATCATGAAGTCAGGAAAACACAGCCGTGTTCCATCGTGACGTGAGGAGGCCGCCTCTGGCTGTGGCTGGGTCAGCAGAGAACAAACAGAGTTGTTTTTCTCGTTTCTTCTCTTGTATTTCTGTAATCCCATGTGAATGAATCAATGTCAACACGCCACGTGCCTTTGTATGCGCAAATGGCTGTCTGCCTGCAGCACTACACCCAACAACTGGTAATAATAGGCCCATTTCACAGCAGCCATTTTGACATGTCATACATAGGTGTAATCAACAACATTAATTATGGCCCTGTTCCATTTAGGTGGCTCACTGGAACGGCTGTGACACAATAAATAATTTTTTTATCAATTACACCTTGCTACCCTGCTACCACCCTGCTAGAAATGTCAAAATGGCAGCTGTGAAAAAAAGGCCTACAGCAGCGTTACTCCCTGTTTGGCTCAGATCAATCTTGTAAAGATGAGTTTCCAAGTAGCAGCGAGAGAAGGCCACGAGAGACAGATGAGGTATTGAAGGGAGGCCATAAGAAACAGGAAAAAGCTGAGGTCTGAGCACAAAGCAGGGGGAAGACAGTGAATGATGCACAAATATATCAAACGGGCTGCTGATTGATATAAAAGCTCTCCGGAGTCCAAAGCTAGCATTTCCAACAGTTGTTTTTAAGTTGCTCCTGGGTGCCGTATTCAATTACACAGCTTAATGCAGTTCAACATTCAGTACGAGTCGTAGATGGAGCCTCATTAGACTGCAGTTACATAGTTTCTGATGCTATTCTGAGGAGAGGGGGAATTAGGAGGTGTGTAATAGCAGCTGGGTGGCCGATGTGTCCTCCAGATGTTGTCTGGGAAATGGTAATTGACCTGCTAATGAAGTCTGGGCTCCTCCTGTCGGCTCGCAGCCTCAGAGAGGCTATGACATTGGAAGGGACACCTGCCTATCTGTCCAGATGACAGCAAGCCTGAGTTGTAATGAGACACGCAACAAACTAACTGCATCCCTCTCTATTTCTGTCACTCACACACGTATACATGTACTGTATATGCCTGAATACATATATGAAAAACATAAACTCCATGAAACCCATTCAACAAAAACATTGGCTGTCGATCAATGTAATAAAACCAGTTTAAAATGATTTTATGGAGAGTTGGCAATGTGACCGTAGACTGTATATAAGAAGTGGATATAGTCACTGTGATACCCATTGGTTTGTGGACTGCTGTTTTGAAGCCTTGAGTTTGGCATTTTGGCCGCCGCCATCTTTGTTATTTGCAACCAGAAGTGACACAAGAGGGTGGAGCTACGTACAACCGAACACGATGACATTTTTTTAGGCGACCAAAAAAGTTAGAATTAACTTTCACGAAATGAAAACACACTGTGAAAGGGTTAAAGTTGTAAGACGAAAACACGGACAACTCCCAGACCGGACAACGCCGTGGTAGCGACCTGTCAATCACAAGGTAGCCACGCCCTAAAGCATCCCCTGCTTTATGGTCTATTTGAGTCTAAATGGGACCATAATTTACTAAATGAACATCATGCTGTATTGAAGAAGACTTGAAACTAGTGATTGAGACCATAAACTCATGCTTACAATGTTTACTGAGGTAATAAATCAAGAGAGAAGTAGGCTCATTTTCTCATAGACTTCTATACAATCAGACTTCTTTTTGCAACCAGAGGAGTCGCCCCCTGCTGGCTATTAGAAAGAATGCAAGTTTAAGGCACTTCCACATTGGCTTCACCATCAGACCCTGGAGTTGCCCACTGAATGTGACATGCAAAATTGTAATCAGTGTTACACTCTTCATTACTCGCACAGATATACACATACAGTAGTAGAGCTGTCAGGGGACTCCCAATGTTAATTACACCCTTGTGCGTTTGGCTTTGACCACCCGTGCTCGCCTTGGCGGACGGCCTGGTGAATGTCACCTTCTACGACCAAGTGAGTGTGTGCCTGTGTGTGTGTGTGTCTCTCTCTTTAATGCCACGCATGTGTAAGCAGTGCATGGTGAGTCATGCTGGGAATGTCTGGCTGCGAGCTGCAGGACAAGAAGAAGAGATGTTTACTGTAAAGTGCAGCATGGAGAGGAGGCAGATGACCAGTAGTGCCTGGTAGTTTTAAAGGTGAAAGCACTTTTTTAGCACAGAAAATGTTTTGTTATGACTGCTTTTCCCTGACATGTAATTCTCAGCATATTCGACGTGGGCCTGGGTGTTCATACCAGCAGAGGGCAGCACAGGGTAACATTTGTGATGGTCACACCAGACAGTATAGGGAGTTGCTGGAAGTTAAGATGTAAACGGGCCACTTGTCTTTCACAGATAACCTTTTCCTGCTTTTTAAAAAGATCACATAAATTAATATGGCGCTTTAATAATTTTACAATACATTCACCATTCGCTCTAATGAAATTAAATGATGAGACACACACTTTCTAATCAGTAGTCTTTGGTTTTTTTAGCAGCTCAATGCTCTGTAGTTCTTCTCTGCAGGCTGCTGCACCTTTTTTCCCAATTAGTTTCAGTCCTCTGAGCATCGGTCTTGGCCCTACCAATGTCTCACTGGAGGAGACACATGGTCACAGGGGGGAGTTATACAGGGACAGTTAATGGCAGTCAGGCTGGTGCAATATGTCTCTGTACAGCAGCAGGTATACAGGGGGGGGGGGGGGGGGGGGGGGGGGGGGGGGGGGGGGGGGGGGGGGGGGGGG